>JASFDG010000629.1:0-11573 GCA_036937095.1 Phaeolepiota aurea
TTTTGCTTGACAAAGCGGGTACCGTCTCCATGGGCATGCCCCGCAGCGAGTCAGCGAAGGCTCTAGACACATGCGGAGCCTTGAATGCGGAATCTTGGAAACGAAGTTTGAGGCTACTGGATGCGGTTTGTGCGTGATTGGGCCTTTCAAGGCGCAAATGCTTTCCCACTTGCAAATCAACTCGACATCCTTCAAACAGATCGGAGATAAACTGTATTTACAGTCTTGCATCGTTTATCACGAACACCATCCAATGCGTGCAGGCAACTTGCGCTAAAGAAGATCAGAACTCAACGTTTGGTATTACAAATGAAGTCTGCGCTGGTAAGCACCCAAGGCCGCGTTCGAGCATCCCAACGCTTGACTGTTCCACAGCTTCACCAGGACCTCCAGCCCCCTAACCTCCGCCGACTTCAAACTCAGGTAAGACAATGCTACTGGGTTAGTACCTCTCTTCTTTCACGCTAACCGATATGAATATATTTTGCCTGCAGGCGGACCGGTTACAATAACCTTAATGCTTTTACATAGCCCTCCACACGGGCTAGGGCCAATCACAACGGCAATGCCCCCCCTCAGCACTTCCACCATGACCCCATCCCCACCATCTCCTACCCGTTCGTTATCATCGTTGTCATCGCCGTCTTCATCATCGAGCTCGACCTCAACCACCTCAACCTTGCCGACTTTACCAACCCCACCTTCGATGTCAAACAGTCCCACCCCCCCTGGAGTGACCTTGCTCCCTCCGTCACCGAGCACAGTACCGGGTCCGAGCACCACCGTCGTGCTGAGCACCGTGGGGCTACAAACACCACCTCTGCCGATCTTGGGCTCTGGGGCTACAACAACAACTGCCACAGGGGTTGTGCAGGCACTCGGCTCCACCCTTCTCAGTCTTGTGTTGTCAGCAGTTTTCTTCTCGTAAAAGTATCTGTTTTATTCACAATTGTACTTGACCCAGGCTTGCGTAGTACATGTTCCTACCTTCCCTTGATGGCTTGGTATCGATCTACTTCTCATAAGGATCGTTCGCCTCCCCCACATATGTAGAATGACTTATTTCCATCCCTCGTTCCACTATTCCAGTTGTCCAAGGTTTCCTTCATCAGAGTAAAAGTCTTCGTGGTCCGTGCTGGACTTTCGCAGACTCTTTCTTTGCGCGCCCGGGACTAGTAAGAGAGTCCTTCCTTCGCAAGAAGCAATTGTCCATCCGTCAATGGGAAAGATAGGGGAAACTGGTCTGAACACTCGAACTATCGCAGGACGCGCCAGGACTCAGCATGACGATTTCGGAGTCAAAGATGGGTCCACTTACAATGCCAGACAAACGGAAGAGACCGAGCATTCAGCGATATCAGGATAAGAATAAGAAACTTGGCAACAATGGGCAGGACACGTCCAAGAGGAAGTGAAATATAGTAATTTCGAAGGTTCTGAATGACATGCGCTTTCGAAATACGGAGTGCGCCTATGATTAATCTAGGCGTTAAGGCTTAGAAAAGGCAAACGCAGCAGACATGCAACTGATACTGTTGCCTCCCAATAATCTGGGGTGTCGGCAACGGAAACCCTTGAAGGGTTTATGGCATCCTAATAACATTACAGTAGCGCTCTGACAACCGAAAATGATAACATATTCCGCCACAATTGTCCTAATCACCCAAAAACCATTAGATCAAGGTTTGTAGATCCCATCCTCGCGGCTTGTACAGCATCGCATCTAAGTGGGAGCTTATAGCGATACATAAAATGTGAAAACAACCACTGGAAGGGTGAAACGTGAAGGGAGCAGCTTGAACGGGACCAATCGAGTCCCGTGTGCCCTCTCCCAACTGCTGACGAACAAGTATAGATAAAGTTCGGAAAGAAAACGAAGAGAAACCAACAAAAGCCGAAGACAGTCAGGTGGCGGGCATGTATGGAGACTGCGAGTTCACAGGAAAAAGCTATGACAGGACCGTAACGCCAAAATGACCGCCCGAGGAGAGGAGTAGAAAGTAAACCAAAGAGGGCGCAGTATTAACGAGAACCCAGAATGACAGAGTAATGAAGAGGTGTAGAAACAGCGGTGGAAACAGGGCGCTATTGTAGTTTAGATTGGCGCAAAATTCTTCGGTTATCAAGCTGAGTTTGTTCTGCTCATCCGGCTCAAGGGTCTCACTGCTACGTGAAACGAGTGTCCCATCTTTGTCGCAGGTGGAAAATCATTGTCTAAAATGAGCACCAATAGCATTGCAATATGTTGTGGGGGATGGAAGACATGAGCAGATGATGGGGCTATGGAGTGCAGGATCCGGCGCACCGCATTTGATTGGATGAGACGCGATTTCAGGAAAACGGTGAGAAAAGAGTTCAAAGGTCACTACTGTACGTATAAACATACATCTCACCTAGACAACGCCTATCCTTTGACTCGATCGACTTTCTCAACACTGCCTCTCGCACATCCTCCTGGGTTGCTGCATGAGCAGCAGCATTGCCATCTCTGCGCACGTTGTTGTAGGAGCAGAGAAAAAGGATGGTCTCATATGAGGGATGGTGGGGGACATTTCCGAGGCGTCTAAGGATAAAGTCCGCTAGGTCATGTATATGGCGATTGCTGCGTAGGTCCTCCCATGCATCGTAGCCCAGCTCACAGAGAATTTTTTGCCGTGTAAGGTCGAGGAGAACACGAAGCTGTAGTGGAGTAATGAGGAGGGTGAGCTATGCCAAATTGTCAAACATGAGAAACGTGTGAAAAGAAAGACTTGTAAAAACCTGTCTGAGTGCCTCCATGTCATCCTTGCGATCAGACTTCTCTTTTTGCAGCTCAGATTCTAAGGCAGCTATTCGTGGAAGAAACGACTCCATGACTTTCTGAGTAACTGCTGCCACTATTGAGTCATAGGTATCTGCCGAATTTGGTCCTAGAGGTTGAGGTTGACGCAGAGATGTTGCCTTCTTTCCTGAGAACAGACAAATGCTTAACTATCGTCATGTTAATGCGAATACAACACACCTTTCTTTGCTTTCTGGCTCCTGGCTCCTGGCACTGACTGTAAACTCCGTAACGTCTCCTCCTGTTCTTGCACAATGAGTTCAAGCCGTCTGGTTCCTGCTCGTAAGTTCTCCTTTTGGGCTTCCAAAATATGCGCATGAGGACTGGCTGGCTGGATAAGTATCGCCATTCGATCCTGGCCTTGTGGGAGTAGGTTGCGGAAAGTTGGGGTTGTCGAGGGCCATCACTATTGATTATGTCAGCATATTTCACGGTCCTCATCAAAATATTCCTCTCAACCTGGATAGAAGGTCATGTCATCGAAACAGAAGGGCGCCTCAGGCTCATGTATGGTGTCAAACTTGGCTGCAGCAGAGCGCAACAGGAGACCCGATTTTTCCACCAAGTCATCATCAGGTGAGTATGTGCCTTGAACTGTGAAGGATGGGAAGGCAATGGTGGCTGATACTGAAATCGAGTTGAGGCTGTCAGTCTGCTCATAGGAAGGAGAGACTGGTGGGCTTGAAGGTGGGCTAGGTTCACTACCGGATGAGATGTCAGATGAAGATGGCATAGTTGATTATATTCCGACCAAGCAAGCACTTATATGGAATTGATTATCGATGACATGAGGCAAATGTAGCACTAGCTAGGATCGGAACACCATACATGCCTTTAGACGATATAGATCCATACCACCTCGAGGTAACAGGCAAGCACTGCGAGGGGATCATATATCATGTTGAGATGAGCTTAGGATATGCTGCATTAGACTCGGAGAACATCTGGTGTACCCATAATAAATGTGGGCATTGATGGGCGAGACTGCTGCAAATTATATGATGCTGGGCAGATCTGAAGGATTACTCTGTACGATGTGGAGACTATATGGGATTAAATTAATACATTTTGGTATAGCTCAACAACAGTGAACATAGCCCCAGCACTGTCCTGTTATCTCAATTTCTCGCCACTGTTGCTGCTAACTAATGGCAGCAGGTGTTAACATCAAACACAAAGTCCCAGCACAGCGAAAGGCACAAATGTTGCCCACACCATCTCCCTCCCATGGAGGCCAACATCCCTAGTGCCTTCTGGTTCTACCAGGTCATGGTCTCCTTCTTTCACCCATGGCCACTCACTCTCTACCTCTAACTCAACAAACCCAATTTCAACTACCAGCATTGGGCTTAATACCAAAAATGAGCCATGCCGGCTGCAAGACGAGCCAGGAGACCTGTGTTCATGTATTCAGTTCCTCAAACATGGCTTCCTGGACCTGCTGCAAGAGGTCATGGGTTTTAAAAGAGGGCTGGGCCAGCAGGTTGCCCTCTACCAGCAGGTGTTGGACATGGTCATTGGCGAGGGTGAGTTGTCTTTCCTTTTGTTAAAACCATTCCCCCCTTTCTCTGATCACAATCCGGCATTATCTTACCCCCCCTTTATCTATAGAATATTTATGAAGCACCTGTGTTGGCCCTTCCCTTAATGCTTCTCATTTATGGCCCTCATGGGCTTGATACCACATTGTACTTTGTCTTCTCTTGTAATCCCATGCTTTCAATGTTTATTCTTTTTTTTTTTGTGCAATTTTTCTCCTTTTGTAATACCTCTCTATGATGCTGACAATCTACTGTCTTCTATTATATAATCTCAAATACCACCTATTGCTCAACAATTGTCATTGCCCCAAACCCCCATTGCAGACTGTATAGGCAAATTGAAAGGAAATGCAGGAACATTCTCATACCAAAGCCCAAACAATAGAGACATTGAGCATGAGCATGGCCAGAATGACTATCAATAGTGGCAAGAAGTATCATCATCAAGTCAAATCTTCCAAAATCAGGTAAGTTATATTCTATCATGCATTATTTCAGCCATCTAAGCCTCCATGTACTAGTCCCACTTGCAAGGGGACCAGCCCAACACCACAACCATTGATAACCTGAACCCCTTTCTCCTGACCTACTGCCTCATGAGGGGCATGTCCAGCGATATGGGGCATATATTGCTCATACAGATGAGCAAGCAGTTCATGTGGCATACACAGACCCAGCAGGGTGGTGACACCAACTTGAACAAGCACCAGGAATGTGCAGAGAGGAAGCTGGAGTGGCAGGCAGCACTTTTGGGGTTAATAGAGGCTTTTTGATATTTATAGGGAACTAGGAAAGGGGAATAACCTAGGACTAGGGTTTAAAATATTCTAGGGTTATTTCTACTAAAAACCCTAGATATAGTAAAGCTCTAATATAGAAAGATTTTGTATACTTCCAAAGGTGGGAAAATATTTTGTATACCTCCAAAGGTGAGAATGCAGGACTTCTACCTATGGTAGATATTTTATATACTTCCAAAAGTAGAAATCCAGGGCTTCTACCTATAGTAGATATTTTATATACTTCTAGGGAATCTAGGACTCCTACCTACAGTAGATATTTTGTATACTTCCAAGGGAATCCAGAGCTTCTACCTATTATAGATATAGACTCCCATCTATAGTAGATATTTTGTATACTTCCAAAAGAATCCAGGACAGCCACCTATAGTAGATATTTTATATACTTCTAGGAAATCCAAGACTCCCACTAATAGTAGATATTTTGTATACTTCTAAAGATAGAAATCCAGGACAGCTATCTATGATAGATATTTTGTCTACTTCTAAGGAAATCCAGGACTCCCATTTATGATAGATATTTTGTATACT
Organism: Phaeolepiota aurea; assembly: GCA_036937095.1. Classification (NCBI taxonomy): domain Eukaryota; kingdom Fungi; phylum Basidiomycota; class Agaricomycetes; order Agaricales; family Squamanitaceae; genus Phaeolepiota; species Phaeolepiota aurea. The sequence continues at coordinate 5,694 of JASFDG010000629.1, forward strand.
TCCAAGGGAATCTAGGACTCCTACTTATGGTAGATATTTTATATACTTCCAAGGGAATCCAGGACTCCCACCAATGGTAGATATTTTATATACTTTTAAAGGTAGGAATCTAGGATAGCTACCAATAGTAGATATTTTGTATACTTCTAGGGAATCCAGGGCTCCTACCTATCGTAGATATTTTATATACTTCCAAGAGAATCTAGGATTTCTACCAATAGTAGATATTTCTATAGATAGGAGTCTTAGATTGCCTTAGAAGCATATATCTATTATAGATAGGAGTTCTGGATTCCCTTGGAAGTATATAAAATATCTACCATTATTGGGAGTTCTAGATTCCCTTGGAAGAGTATAAAATATCTATCATAGATGGCTGTCCTGGATTTCCTTGGAAGTATATAAAATATCTACTATTGGTAGCTGTCCTGGATTCTGTAAGGGCAACCTCAGGGGGGTGCCTGCTCAGACTACTGATGAGGGGTATCCAAAGATAAATATATTAAAGAGTAGGAATAGTAATAGGCTTACCTGATAAGGGATATCCAAAGAGGAAACTCTAAGAAACCTCATCAGAAAGCATGAGCTACATATTAAAGGAATGTGGGAAAATACATATAAGCATGCTCCTTGTGATATATCAGGTTGGGTGCATGAGAACGGAATGAAGATGGAATCATGCAGAGTATCACACTCATAGTATTATGACTTCAAACAATGCCTATACTATAAGCAAAGACTTGTTGCCAGTTGTTCTAAGTTCTAGCATTCAAGATTCATTGAGGAAGTATGATCTTAAAGAGAATAAGACTTAGCAAGTCTCAGAGTCTCAGGAAGAAGGTTTGAGAGCAGTAAGATTCTCAAGAACTAGCTAAAGAACTGACTACACTACTCTACCCTATATATAGTAAAGTACAGAGATAGCAAGAATAGCTATCTACAATGTGTAAAGTATGTGAGAGGTGAAACAGGGTATGAACAAACATATGTACAGTGAAACAGTGTCTGATTGACTACCTGAGGTAAGCATAAGAGAAGCCCAAGGTAGCTGTATGTCTGATAGTAAGAATAGAAAGAGGGGAAAGATATAAGAAAGAAACAGGGTTTGTAACATTACCCCCTTTATACCCTTGAAGTCTCTGACTTCATACTATGGTTCTGTATTGTTGTAGTACTCATCACTGAAGTCATCCCTATAGTTGTCATATTCCCCTTCTATTGCTTCTTGGTATTTGCTTCTTTCTTCCATAAACCATTCCTCACAATCAGATATATTGTGCTCCAGTTTCTATCTGCGATACTATTTGCAATAGTATCTGGCATAGTCCTTCTGCTAGTAACCTTCCTTGTGACATTCATAACAAATGTCTGGGTGACAACTGACACATATATTAGGGCAGGGACTGAAGGAAGATCTTTGTTGACTTCCAGCTTGAGGATTCCTGGTAGCATCCTTTGGGGAATATTGTGGTAGGGTGGTTTCAGAATGGGGTATGGTTTCAAGATGGTGTGGGTTTTTGCATGAACTGGCTGGAAATGAGGAAGGCATTTTGGCAGAAGATGATAGAGGATACTTTAGATCCAAAACATCACCAATGGAAGCTACACGAGATTGAGTGGGATGTGATGGAGAGAGAGGTAGTACTATTACATATTCGAAAAACTACTTTTTGACAAGTAAGATGGTTTAGTAGGAAGAGTGATTAAGTGATCTGCTTGGTTTGAGCATTGAGCCTCCATCTTTATAGAGCCAGTCATCAATTATTGCCTCAAGGCTTTTGCATTCCCTATCTATTTTTTTATTGGTGATATATCAGGTATTTTGAGGAGTTCTCCTATGAGGTCTTCTATTACCATACTCCAAAGCCATTCTATTGCTTCATCCTTCTTTATCTTCTTTATTTATATCTTGCCTATCATCTGCTTCTTCTCAACATTTTTCTTGTTCCTTCTAAGGAGATTGGAGAAAGAGCAGATCTTTTTGACTATTCATGTAAAAGAATCCATTGAGATGGGAGGTGATAGGTTTGTTTGTATTCATCCAAAATGTCCTTTGCATTTTTGAACTCTTTCTCAAATTCCCACAATGCTTCGGCTATTGAGAACCCTTTCCACAACATAAGATATTGAGTCCCATATCCTCGTCTTTGATAGTTTAGGATTGCTTTGATTTCATACTCTTCATTTCCATCAATAATGTCTAGTAGTAGTCTTGTAAAGCTTGGTCTATGTGCTTCTGTTTCTTTGTAAGGAGACAGAAGTATTGCATAGAATATATTATGAATTTTCTATGTCTTGGGAAGCAACAGTCAATATATGACTAGTCCAATGACTTTCAGAATTGTAAATGGTCTCTCCTTCTTTGGTACAATCTTTCTTGATTGATACCACTTTCAGATTTCTCACTTCTAGCCATACCTTCTGACCTTTTTTAAATGGCTTCCAGTTTTTCTTGATTTGCTCTGCCATCCTTTGTCTGGCCAGTTTATATGCTGCTATAGCTTCCAACCTCGATTTGTTTAATTCTTCCAGCCTCATTTCCACATCAGAAAACTTTATGTTTTCAAATGAAGTTAGGATAGCAATTGGTGAAATTCCCATCATTAATTCAAATGGGGTCCTTTGCTTGTCTGTGTGCCTTCAATTGTTATGTATGAATTCCATTGTATAAATGTGCTTAGACTATGTTTCAGGGTAGTCTGTACAATAGATTGACAGATATGTCTCAATCTCTTGGTTGACATGCTCTGTTGCTCCATCTGTTTGAGGATGGTATGCCATTGACATTGCTGACTTGACTCCAAGTAGTTTCCAGAGTTCTTGAAACATTTTTGCTGCAAACCTAGGGTCTCTGTCTGATATGTCCTTGTCTGGTAATCCAAATCATTTGTAAAGGTTTTCTAGCAAGAGTTGTGCCATTCCTTCTGTATCAATTGTTTTTGTGCAAGGAAGGAGAATTACCCCCTTTGTAAGCCCATGGTCAACCATGACTAGGATTAAATCAAACCTGTTCAATATTGGTAGATTGGTAATGAGATCCATTAAGCATTGCACAAACAGTCTTCCTGATTCTGATCCTACTATCTGTCATATCCCAAGTCACACTCTGACCTTTCACCCTGATTCAGCCCAAACCAAGTCTGGTCACAGGTTGTCATCTGACCTTCGTTCATTCCATTCACATCCTGACCCCGATCCCGCGCCTCAGATGTACCCTGTTTCATCCTCATCATTCCTGCCCCACTCTATCCCCTTGATCTGCCCTCTTCATTCTTGCTCTAGTCCAGTCGACAATCTTCCTCCATTATTTCCAGATGACAAGGCAATTCATATGGTTCATATCAGTCTCTTCCTTGTCTCCGGACTCTGTATATAAGTAGCACAATTTCTGTACTGTATTCCTTAGTTTGAATATTGACTAAGTTCTCCCCCCTATTCTCTCTTAGTCCCTCAGTGTATCCTCACTCTGACCCACCCTCACTGAAGGACTTCAGTCCTAAGGTACTTGACTCCAACTGATCTTCAGACCATACGTACTTGCTTGGTCTCATTATTCTCACTTATCTGCCCTAGTGGTCAACCTATCTCTTTGCTCTTGCTACCAGGCTTAGTCTCTGGAGCAAGGCTACACTCCGATCTCATTTGCCAAATACAGAGACCCAACCTAGCCAGGGGTATAGCACATAAGCTGAGGCCGATGTCTCTAATCCATAATACCTCTACGTGATTATTTAGTCCCATGACGTATCATAGTTCTTAACACTATTGGAGTATATGATGGTTTACTTGGATTTTGATTGATTTTGAATTGTTGGCATACTGTGCATCCTTCACAGTACTTCTTTATAAAGGACCATAGTCCTGGCCACCAATAGAATTGCTTGACTTTGTTGAAGGTTTTGATTTCTCCTGGATATCCTGACATTGCCATATCATAATATCTTTGGATCACCTGTTTTTGTAGTTTCATTGATTTTGGAATATAATTTCATCCTTGATAGAACAATATCAGTTTTCCTTCAAAATCTTCTATCTCCCAGTCTTAGAGATCATCTTTTGCCTTGTTTGGCCCATTTTCCAGCAATAGTTTGATTGCATTTGCTATGTCAACATCAAGTTCTTTTGAGTTTGCAATACTTTCTTATAATTCTATATCAATTAGATTGACAAATAGTTTCTCTGGCAGCATGACAATAGGGATGCTCACAGTAACATTTTTTGACCTGTTTTTCTGTTCGTTTTTACTGCCAACTTGAAAATCTTGGTAGTAAAAACAAACAGAAAAACAGCTGAAAAACAGCTACTGTGAGTGTCCACTCTCGCAAATCTCAGAAAAATGGAAGAAAAACAGACCTTACGCTGCTTTTAGGTCTGTTCAGCATGGCAGCTTTCATCAGACTCTGCTGTCCTATAGGTAATCCATCATATAACTTAGATACACAAGTCCCCATTGCTTTGTCACTCCCCTCTACACCTCTGTACACATTATGCCTGCTCAATCAACCTGTAAACATTGGACAGACCAATTAACTCAGACTTACACCAGGCAGCAGCACCAAAAACTCGAAAGAGAGCTTGCAAGTGATGATGATTCTGCCTCTACTGGCATGTCTGAGGGCAGTGATCATGATCCACTAGCAGATCTCAATGATCCTGCTACATTTGAAGCTGCTATTGCATCCATTCATAACAAATTGGAGGAACTTTCTCTGGATCTGGAGATCAAAATGTTAGATCTTGAACTCTCCAACGACTTAGATGTCAACATGGAGGACCCACCTAGTCCAACTTCACCCTCATCACCTACACCATCTGATATTGAAGATAACATTGAGTCAATTTCCTGACAATGGTTATCCACCCTTCTCCAGTACATGAAAGATAACTGAGTTCTTGAACCTCAGCCACCCAACCCAAAGGCTTTGCAGCTCCACCTCCTCAACCATTGGGCAGATCACAGCCTTCGAAATTTTTGCTCAAAACTCCGTGTTCACCCAGTTACATTCCAACAATTGCTCGATCTAATCAAAGACCACCGTATCTTTCATAATAACTCCAATTCCTCTCAGCTTCCAGTTCATGTTCAACTTGCCATTTACCTTGCTAGGGCTGGTCATTACAGAAATGGAAACTCACTCATAGATATTGCAACCTGGGCAGGTGTGTTGGTGGGAGCCATCCGAAAGACCACTATCCATGTTATGGTTGCATTAATCTCCCTTCATGATGATGCTATTCATCTTCCAACTAATGCAGAAAAAGAATCATCAAAGCAATGGGTCAAAGATGCATATTGTCCAGAATGGCATGACGGTTTTATCACTGTTGATGGAACCAAGTTTGCCTTGTTTCAATGTCCAGGCTTATATGGAGATGCATGGTTTGATAAGAGTAAAGATTACTCTGCAGATGTGCAAGTACATTTTCCTCAAATCCTGCAGCCATTTCTTTGCATTTATTTCTCATTAAATAGATCATAAATTTGCTTCATAACCTTCTTATTGTCGACTATTGCATTGGACATACTAGAAGTGTTCATGATGCCTGGGCATTTCGAAGTACTCGCACCTTCAAGGAAAAGGATACAGTCTTCCAAGAAGGTAAATGGGTTTGGGCAGATTCAGCATATCCATGTGAAACATGGTGTGTCTGCCCATTTAAGAAGCCTGTTGGTGGTGACCTCACAGCAGATCAGAGATCATACAACTATCATGTTTCGAAGGTATGTTCCAAAATTCTTTGCATAATTTTTATGTGATTGTTAATTCTACAATTTTAGGTCCGAATATGCTCAGAGCATTGCATTGGTCTCCTTAAAGGCACATTCCAGTCTCTTAAGGAGATTTGACTTCAGGTTGCAGACAACAAGAAGCATCTTGA
>JASFDG010000630.1:0-11562 GCA_036937095.1 Phaeolepiota aurea
AGTCAATTAGGTTACATGGTAATGGCTATAGGGCTTAGTCAATATAATGTTGCTTTAATGCATACAGTAAACCATGCTTTTTTTAAAGCCTTATTATTTTTAGGTGCAGGTCAAGTAATTCATTCTTTTGCGGATCAACAAGATGTTAGAAAAATGGGAGGTTTAATAAAATTTTTACCTTTTACATATTCAGTTATGTTAGCTGGTTCTTTAAGTTTATTAGCTACTCCTTTCTTAACTGCTTACTATTCTAAAGATCTTATTATTGAATTAGCCTTTGCACAATATAGTTTCAGCGGGGCATATGCCTTTATACTAGGTACTGCTACTGCAGGTTTAACTGCATTCTACTCTGTAAGATTATTAAGTCTAGTATTCTTTACAGTTCCTAATGGTCCTAAAGTTAATTACGTAAATTCACATGAATCAAAGTTAGCAGTAATTATACCTTTAACTATCTTAGCTTTATTTAGTATAGGTTTCGGTTACTTAGTTTCAGACATGTTTACAGGGGTAGGTTCCGATTTCTTTGGTAATTCGTTATTTATTCATCCTAATAATATTTCTATTATTGAAGCTGAATTCTCCCTAAGTCCTATTGTTAAATTATTACCTCTAATTTGTACTATTATTGGAGCTTCTTCTGCTTTTTTAATTTATAATTTTATTCCAACAATCTTAGTAGATATTACTAAAAGTTCAATAGTAAGAAGTATTTATTCCTTCTTAAATGGAAAATATTATTTTGATGTAATCTATAATCATTATTTTATTTCAAATGGTTTAAAAACAGCTTATTATATTTCAAAAGAAATAGATAGAGGAGCCATTGAAATGTTAGGACCTTATGGGTTAGCAAATAAATTTATTAATACAGGTAAAGATATAGCTAAATTAGATACGGGAGTTATTACTACTTATTCTTTATATATTGTAATTGGACTTCTGTCTTTATTATTTATTATTTTTGCACCAGTTTTAATTGATACTTCTATTTTTTTAACTTCGGATTCAGAAATTAGATTAGTTATTATTTATTTTGCAGCTTTAATTTTTATTTTAACTAATAAAGAAAATCAAATTAAATAAATTAACGGAAAAATTTTTAATTAAAATAACCCCCGCCCCGCTTTGCGCGCTTTGCGGCTCTCGTCTGTCTAGGCCTAGGCAGAGTAACGTAGTAACGTAGTGGCGTAGCGGCGTAGCACGTAGCACTCGAGGCTGTGCTTCTTAGCCTAGGCACCCTAGGCACCCTAGGCACCCTAGGCACCCTAGTCCTTCTTCGCCCGGGATTGGAGATTAGCAGAAGAAGATAAAATAACTGAAATAACAAAGTATAGAAAGTAAAGAGGAATTGTCAGAGCTGTACTAAGTACTAATTACTAATTTCTAGTGCGATAATTTGATTAGGTATTGGTATCTATTTTATGATTGGTTAGTAACAGATTTCTAATTTAAAAAGGCTGATGTATTGGTATTGGTATTAGTATTGGTATTGGTATTGGTATTGGTACGAGAGATGCTGCCTAAGGCAGGGGGGTTAATAAAGACAAAAATAAGCATTCATACTTAGAGTATAATAGTAACCAGTTAGCCGTTGCAGCCTAGGCCTAGGCAGCCTAAGTAGGCTGGCAACGTTCTCGCTTTTTCTTAGCGGTCGAAAGTTTGGGTGGCGAAACTTTGTCATACCAGGCCAAAGAAAGTATTAATTAATTTATAATTTATAATTTGTAATTTGTAATTTATTAGTTAGATTCTAATTTAAAATTAAGTTCCAAACTGTGTTTAATTAGCAACCCCAGAAATAAACACACAAGAATAAGAATAACCACACAACATCAACAAAATGCCAATATAAAATAGCTGATTCTAAACCTACATGGTGTTTACTTGTAAAATGATAGTTAATCAATCTCATGAAGGCTACATAAATAAATAAAGTTCCAATAATTACATGGAAACCGTGCAGTCCAGTACTTGCATAAAAAGCTGAACCGAAAACTCCATCAGCCATAGTAAATCCAGCTTCACTATATTCAAATGCTTGTAATGCGGTAAATACTACAGCTAAAATAATTGTAAAGATTAGACCATTTATAGCATCTTTTCTAGCTCTATTTAAGATAGCATGGTGAGCATAAGTGATAAAAGCTCCACTACTTAATAATAAGAAAGTATTAAGAAGAGGTACTCCGAAAGGTTCTAAAGCTGTGATACCTAGTGGGGGCCAAGCACCACCAATTTCAATAGAAGGACTTAAACTAGAATGAAAATAAGCCCAAAAAACACTTAAGAAAGCAAAAATTTCACTAATAATAAATAAGATAATACCAATATTAATTCCTTTTTGTACTTGTCTTGTATGATGCCCTTGGAAAGCAGCTTCTACTATAACATCTTTAAACCATAGACACATAGCATAAACTGTTAAAATTAAACCTAAGCTAGCAACATATCCTCCATAAGGGAAACCGTGAAAGTATAATACAGATCCAGAAGTTAAATTTAATAAAGAGAAACTAGTAAGTAAAGGCCAAGGTGATGCTTCAACTAGATGAAAAGGAAAATGTTGAAATTTAAAAATTGTGTTACTATTTAGTTGATTCATTTATTATTTAATAATTTTGTTATATTTAGTATATTAAGGAAGTCTAAAAAATAATTTTAATAGAAAACATTCCCAATCCAAATCCTTTAATAATTTAGCAAAACGTAAGGGCTGTCGTTCAAAAATAGGACCTACCCTAGGTGTTTACGTTTACACGCCCCTGCTTATGGTGTCTAGGGCTGCCTAGGGCTGCCTAGGGCTGCCTAGGGCTGCAGCGCGTGGCCCGCCTTCCTGCTTTTGGCAGGTAGGCAGGGGGGCCACTACTCTAATATTAAATTTAATATTTCTGTTAATATAAAGTATGCTAAATTTAAGGTTGATACTTAATTTTTAGTTTAGTATTTTATTTGGTTACTTTAGTTTATTTAAATTTGTTAGTGTAGTATTTCTAAAACTATACAAAAGGATGTAATGAGTCGAACATTAACTTTTACTCTATATCTAAAAAAAGCCATTATTGTATGTAGCCATAGGCAGTCATAGGCAGCCATAGGCAGCCATAGGCAGCCATAGGCAGCCATAGGCAGCCATAGGCAGCCATAGGCAGCCATAGGCAGCCATAGGCAGCCATAGGCCATAGGCAGCCATAGGCAGCCATAGGCAGCCATAGGCAGCCATAGGCAGCCATAGGCAGCCATAGGCAGCCATAGGTAGTCTGCCTAGGCCTAGGCAGCCGTAGGGAGCCAGCAGCTGCTGCTAAAGACAGCAGCGCGCTAGCAGCGCTAGCGGGAAGAGGGGGCCGCTTTACGGGGGTAAGATAAAACAGTTTAAGTCCAAAAAACCTTAATTTAGGCAACCTTTTTTTTATTTTACTACGACTTCGTAGTACAAGTCTCCATATTGCTACACTAATAGTGTGGGGGTTATTTAAATAAAATTAATTAAATTGAAGATATAAAAATGGGGAATAAATAGCGGCTCCTGAAATAATTATAAGCATTTAATATATAAACTAACTTTTTAACAAGAAGTAATACCAACATATTGTTAAAAAGATAAAAAAACATATATAAAAAATAGTTATTAAGTAAGTCCTTATAAAACTTTATTAAAAATTTGATTGCTTAACTCTTTTTCATTTTTAAAAATAAATAAGGTTAAATATTTAGGTTTGACTATTTTATTTTTTTATCAGATAAAGAAAACTTAACTAACAAATATAATTTTAGAATATAAAATAACAGAAAAAAGATAAATCCTATTAATGAAAAATAAACATTCAAATTCAATCAAAACTTTAAAGTATTTTTAAAGATGTAGGATTAAAATAAGAAATTAAAGATATTACCAATTTATAAATTAAAACTATTAATACATAAAAAAAAGTCTCCGTAACTATTTTAAAAAACTACCTTTATAAAAAAAAATAATAAGCTACTGCCTACCAAAGGTTGGCTGCAGCTTTTTCTACTCAGCTTTAGCGCTTTAGCGCTTTAGCTCTTTAGCGCTTTAGCAGAGCCGTTTGCGTCTACAAGTTAAAGCAGCTGCAACGAGTCTAAGGCAGCCAGGGTATTAAGATTAAAGAGAATAAATGAATTATTTTGACCTCTAATTATAGAATTAGCTGCAATAAAGGGAAGTATTACGAAAATAAAGTTTTTTAATAAGGCCCTGTAAACCATTAGTCAGTTATTAGTTCGCAAGTTTTTCAATTCTAGCCTAGGCAACCTAGCCACCCTAACCACCCTACGGCAGCAGCGGTTGCTTGATTGAATCAAATAACAAAGATTCTCGAATAGCGGGAGTATTATTTGTATCTGTACTTGTATCTGAATTAAAATATTTCTTATGGTAAGGGAAAATTTGTTTAAAAATTTCTATGGATTTTTCAATATTATCTGTACTCTCCGGCAAATTAGGCAGGTTAGGTTCCTGTCCTTCCTCACTGCAGGCATAACCAGGCATAGGGAAGCTTTGCTATCCTTAGCAAGGCCAGGGATATATAAGACAAGAAAAATAGGGAAGCTTTGCTACCCAGGCCTCTGGCAGATCGCTGGCTGCTGCTCCTGTTCCCCTAGCTCGCTTTGCGAGGTTGAGGTTTTGTTAGGATACAATTCATTTAATCCGGTTTTAAATTTTTAGTCTCCTCTATATTTAAATTAATTAAAGTACTATTATTTAAATTATTAGTTGATTTATCTAATCACTTTCAATATTTGTTGTTTTTAAGACTTCTATTCTTTTCATTAATTCAGTCTAAATTGGGTTAGGCTCATCTGAAAATAAAACTAGGCCAGCTCAGGCCTGGCCATGTATTAGTCTGATTTTAGAGACGATAAATTTTGTAATTTTTAAGGTGTAAAGCTACCATACCTGTTATATTTAAGGTATTTAAATTTTTTATTTAAGCTGTAGTTTTGTTATTATAGGGAGACATTATTGGTCTATTTAATATTAAAACGCTTAGCATAGCTAATAATAAAATAACACTCAAAGTTATTAATAAACTTGCACCATAAGTATAAATATTGTGACCTAATACTTCTATTTGTTGGAACTCGGAGATTAAAACTTCAGACGAACTTGAGTTAGCAATAGAGTAATCCATTTTATTAGTAATTTCTGTTAATTCTAAAACAGACCCGCTTCCAGCAGCTGATGAAAGATTATTTAATAAAGTTAATTTGTCTAATAAAATAGATAAAGCAGGAACATTATTAAAATTGAAAGGTAAAATAGAAAAAAGAATAAATAAAAATAAAGAACCAATAGTTAGAGCTAAAGGTAAGTTTTTTGTATATTGATTTCCTGTTTCTAAAATATCAGTTAATTTAATATTAATCATCATAATTACAAAAAGGAATAAAACAGCAATAGCTCCCACATAAATTACAATATAAGCTAATCCTATGAAATTAATACCAATAAGAATAAGAAAACCAGCTGCTTGCACAAAAGTAGAAATTAAAAATATCACTGAAATTACTGGATTTTTAGAAGTAATTGTAAAAACACTTGATAATAAAGTACCTAAAGCTAAAATATTTATGATAAAAGTTGTCATTATTTTTGAATTTGTTTGTAGCCTACACAAATAAATAGTGATTTTTATAGTTTAATTTAATTCTATTTAGAGCCCTCTGTTAAAAGAAAAAAAAATAGATAAAAATAAAACCAAAAGAAAATATTACATTAATAAAAAAAAATATTATCTTCTTACTAAAAATAATAATATTCGGATAAAAAGGCTTAAAAAAAAAGTTATTTTAAATAACTAGTCCAAATTTAGAGTAGAAAAATACATAACTAATCCTACTCCTTATTCGGTACCTTTAATTAAATTTAAATTAAATTCTTAGGATATTAAAATTTTACAAATTTTGTATGTATCAAGATCAGGTTAATTAGATTCATAGAGGATATTGGAGTTGGCGTAACCTATAAAAAAATTTTGTTATAGTAGGGCTGCGCCGGCTATGCCAACAAATTTGATTTAATTTAAACCTTCTCTTATCTAAATAAAATCAAAAGTAAGTTAAATATTTATGTATATTTTTTTAATTCCTAATCGCTTGAATTATTTTCAAACTTAAATTTAAATTAATTAGGCAATAGGTTTAACCTTGAAAAGTGACCTTTATTACAAAAATTGTTAATTATATAATTTGGCCGGTAGCCACAAAGCGGGGCGTCAGCAGTAGTAGGCCTACTCCCCGGGCCGAAAAGAAGCCCTAGGGGTCTTTGCCCGGCGGCGGGTGTGTTAGCACTTTAGTTGGCAGGGAAGAGAAGAGTAAATTTATTAAATAAAACTAATACCCTAAAATCAGGCGCTAGCACAATATAGGCTAGAATTTAAGAAATATTCGTAATAAATAAATTTTACTAATTGACCCTCTTAAACCTATTTTCTTTAATAGTTTATTTAGGTTTAAGTTTCATAATTAAAATTAAATTAATTTAAGGCAGGATGACTTAGCATTCTAATAAAAAAAAATAAAAATTTAATAAAGTTTAATAATTTTACTTTATAGTTTTTATTTGTGCTTACGCATTGATATTTAGTATAATTTGTAGCTTTATTCTTAAGTAGCCAATAAATTTAAATTTTTTAATTTCCAGAACTTAATTACAGTTGAAAATTTACTATTTTACCACAGGCAGCAAAGAAGGGCTAGCCCGGGCTAGCCCGGGCTAGCCGAATAAAGTGCGCTAAGGAAGCCTAAGGCAACCTAAAGCAGACAAAGCGGGTGGGGGTTAAAATTTAATTAAAAAAGAAATTAAAAATCTGCCTAGGCAGACTATTTTTTAGAAGTTATAACAGATAAGTCTATTTATATTAATAATTATCTAAACTTAACTAATTTATGAAAAACTAAGATTGGATCGGTAACATTTTGAAAGCATGGAAGGGTATAGGGCTAGCTAATGTCCATTCTAATGTATTTGTAGTTTGTACTTCATTATTTAATATTACTTCACTAGTAAAGTAAGGAGCTAGTTGCCAAGGATTATTAGAGCATTTAGGCTGATTAGCAAAAATATCATAAATAATATAACCAAACAATAAAGTAGCTACAACACTAATTAATGATCCTAAACTAGACACAGCATTCCATCCACTAAAGGCATCTGGATAATCAGGGATTCTTCTTGGCATACCGGCCATTCCTAAGAAGTGTTGAGGAAAGAAAGTTAAATTAACCCCTATGAATAATGTCCAGAAATGTATTTTACCGAGGAAGTCATTATAAGATCTTCCTACAATCTTAGGAGCCCAATAATAAAATCCGGCAAAAAGTGCAAAAACAGCACCCATTGATAACACGTAATGAAAATGGGCCACAACATAATAAGTCAAATTTGTGTCCATAAACTTAAAAATTGTAATACAACTCAAGTTACCTTGAGGATTGGACTATAACTTATTTACTTGTTTAACTTAATTAACTTTCAACTGCCACGTTTAGTCTCTACGGATCCTACTTATTAATGTTAATATTAATTACTAATATTAAATTTGGTTTCCACGGTATTGTCTTATTTTTTTTATTATGTTTCTCGCTTTAAACCTTAAATAATTATAATTCAATTTTATTATTAGGTTGAAACAAAATAAGATTTCACCGTTAGCTTTATATAAAATATAAAACCGAAAAATGTATAAAGTTTTTCATGGTGGCAATACCACATGACACTTAATTAGTTAACCTGTCCCTAATAAGCTAAGGAGCCTACTAGTTAGTTACCTTGGTTAGCTTGCTTCTTATCAGCTATGCTAGCGGTAGCGGACCGGGTGCACCACTCCTGCTCTGCAGGGGCCGCTCCTCGTATTGTGTTTGCACAAACAAAACGAGGGGGGGAGGTTAATAGTTTATGATAGAATTTTTGTAATGATATTGCTTTTTCACCTAACAAAGGAAAATGATTAAAATGTGAAATAAATTTTTTTAAAGTTTCTTTTTTATAAATCTCTAGGAGAAAAAAACTGTTTTTAGGGTTTCTAATTAAATTATTTGTTCCTATATAGCTTTTTATAGCTTTTAATAAATAAAAGTCATCATTTTGTCCGATAGAAAAAGATAAAACATTATTTTGTCTAATTGAGAAACAACCTTCAGCTTCTATAAATCCAGATAACCAACTATAAAAAAATTTCAGATTAATGTTGTGATAAGGGTATGGAGCATAAAGATCCACAGTAGTCCTTGAATTTAGTACTTGCTTGCTTAAGGCAGGGGTAGTTGTGGCTAGGCGGAGGCTGGAGGAGTTAAAATTTAGATTTGATAAAGGATTAGAATTTAAAATAGCTAATTGGTTATTATATTTAGAGTTTCTAGAGGACAGATAGTATTCTATTGAATTTGTTTTTGGCTTAGGCCTTCTGTGACACGATTTTAAAAAATCTAACTGGCAAATTTTTCTTGATGTTAAAGGAGGATAAGTATCATAAATTTGTATAATTTTTTCCACTGTCTCTTTTTTATTAGCTACTCATATAACTTCTTTACCTTTATTTGTTATATTCACATTACCTCCTATAGTCTTAGCAATTTTTATTAACATGTTATAATTAGAAAAATGATACTTTAATTTAATAACTAGTCTATATTGTAAAATTTGTTTACGCCAATGATTTACTTGTATGCTACCATCTCCATCCATTAAACCTACTCAAAACATTTTTATATATTCTTTTTTGGCTAGCCCTTCTTCGGCTAGCCCGCCTGGGCAGTCTAGGCCTTCTTTGTTAGTAAAATTATAATCAGTCGGCAGCGCCAATTTTGTGGTGCTGGTACAGAGTTTCCCGCTCCTGCTCTGCAGGGAAGACTGTCCTTTACTCCCTTTACCAAGAGTCATGCTCCAGCTGAGGGAAGAGGGGGGGCGCTTTGCTGGCTTTGCTGGCTTTGCTGGCTTTGCTGGCTTTGCTAGTTTTGTTGGCTTTGCTGGCTTTGCTGGCTTTGCTAAAGAAGCGTCCCCCTCATTTAATTTGTTGATTTTAATTATAACTAAATTTACATTACAAAATTCTAATGAAACTGTATCATGGAAAGCGATATCTAATGAAGCATTTGATAAAACAACTCCAGTTAATCCACCGATAGTGAATAAAGCTAAGAATCCTAATACAAATAATAAAGGTGTATTATATCTTAAACTACCTCCGTATAAAGTTGCTAACCATGAAAAAATTTTTATTCCAGTTGGTACGGCAATTACCATAGTAGCTGCTGTAAAGTAAGCTCTTGTATCCACATCTAATCCCACTGAGAACATATGGTGACTCCATACTAGGAATCCTAAAATTCCAATAGAGAACATAGCGTAAACCATTCCAATGTACATAATACAATAAAATTTATTGTACGTGGACCATCTCTTTATTTTTCCCAATTTTCTCATTTAGTTAAGAAATTTTTTCATGCTTTACCTAATACAGAGTTTTCTATACTTAGCTGAGCTTTAAATTTTCTAAGTTCCATATATCTAACGATTAATTTTATTCTATTTAATTTACCTGATCTCGGAGGGCATATTTAAAAATAATCTAATAATTTAATAATTTCATTTTTTTTATAGACTATTCATTTGAAACTAATTTTTTAAGTATAAACTTTTCCTCCGTATAACTCACAAAGAAGATCTAAAAAATATTTCTTTTTTTGACCTACTGTAATAAACATTTGACAAGAAGATAAATTATAGTAGACACTTCTATCGGAATCGGAAAACCTGCAAACCAACCATTGAAATAAGTTAAAGGGTAAAGGTTGAATTAATTTTATAGCATATTTTTCACAAATTTTATTAAGTTGAAGTAGTCTAATAGGATTTCTAATTTCACCATTAACTGCATTAATTAAATCAATCATGCCTTTTTTGTGATGCATTCTATATCTTAGATAATTTAATCCAGATTTAAGTTTAACAGAACCACCGTATTTTTGTTTTATTTGATAAAGGCAATGTTTATCTCTTAACTGCATTATAATTTAACAACTAGCATATCCTTTCTTAGTTAATTGAAAACAACCATCCCCGTCAATTAATTCAGCTAACCCTTGATTAAATCTTTTATCTTGAGTATTAATTTGAGGTTTAATTGCTGTAATGCTATTGCTATTACTATTACTATTACTATTGCTAGTATTATTTTTTTTTCCGCTATCATCAATGCTATTGCTAGCAATATTTAAAAGATTGTTGCTAATAGTAGTATTACACTTTCTTACTGAGTTGACATCTAAATTGGAAATAACAAAACTAGAAAATAATAAACTAGAAATTTTGTTTCTAGCATTTAAGATCCAGACTACAAGCTTTGTACAGCTAGAATGTTTATACAATTCTTGTAAAAAAAAGGACTTTAAGTTTAAGTATAATATACTTAATGTAAAATTCACTTTTGTAGTTAAAAATAAAAAAACCCTAAAAATTAAATCCGCTGATTGAAATAAAGTAAACAAAAAAAATAAACTTAAATTAAAATTTTTCAAGAAATGAAGAAATAAATTAGAGAGAACTAAAAGACTTATAAAATAAAACCTAACGGAATAGTAGCTATTTTATTCTTTGATTTAAAATTTGTAGCATCATAAAGAAGATAATTATCTTTATTAGCTAATCCTTCTCTATTAAAGTCAAAAATACTTAATAAACAATTTTTTACATAAATAATTTTAAATATGACCTCTTTTTTTAGATAAGATATGTGTGCGCAGCTGTGCAGGCGCAGGCGCAGGAAGCTCCTCGTAGTTTTTTTGCTCAGGAGGAGTCGGTCCAGCCGCAGAGCGGCACCCCCAACGAGCCGGAAGGCACTAGGACCTGGGAAAGGCTGAGCACCACCACCCCAGCTCCCGCTTTGCCGTTTTGCTACAAGTGTTGTTTGTCAACCACAGAAAAAGGTAGTCATCGTTGGAGCGGCAGGGCAGGAGGGACCTTCGCCTGCTCTGCTGCCAGCCGCAGCTTTAGAGCTGGGATCGGGCCAGAAGGGGAGGAGCGGGCCACACAAGGCAAAGCTATTTTTTTTTTAAGATATATTATTAAAGTCTATATTATTAAAGATTAAAATTGAATTTAGTAAATTAACCAAAAAAGAATTAAGGGAAAAATAAAAATGAGAAAATTTAAAAAATAGCAGACGTATGGCCTCTGAAATTCCTACTAACATGCTTAATCCTATAATATTTTTATTGGATTTGTATAAAAAAAGTCAAAATACCTGTAGCCGAACTAAAGGTTTTAAATCATAAACATTTCTTTTGTTTAAGATAAGTAAATAATACTTTAAATTTATACGTGCTTTGGTTATTTGCGGGTTGTAAGTACGAACAAATATTGTTACCAACATTAAATTAATAATGAAGACTGCGTTAATGATATCATTTGTTTCTTTAGCAATACCATCATACCCTTCAAAAAATTTAAATTTAGGAGAATTAGCAGATATACTAGCATCGGTGATCTCACTCAACCAAAGGCAGCCAAAGGCAGCCAAAGGCAGCCAAAGGCAGCCA
>JASFDG010000631.1:0-11533 GCA_036937095.1 Phaeolepiota aurea
GAAGCGAGGGGTCCGGGTTTGTCAGGATAAGTGGAATGAAAGTTGGTAACAAGCTCAGTAGCATTACCAAGCTCATCGGTGGATAGCCAGGTGAATTCTTCATCAGTACCTTCATAGCCAGACCAGCGGACATAATACAATAGCTTGCAACATCAACATCAGTCTATCTTGGAGTCAAGTACTTCTGCGATTTTGAATTCTAACTTGCCATTGACTTCCACAGGAGGAGGTGGGGATTCAGATCAGTTCAGGATGGTGTTCAGAGTGTGGGGTTCTAACATGGAAACATGGAAGATGGGATGAACAGATTTCAGAGGAGTGGGGAGATGGAGTGTGAAGGAGTGACTGCCTGCTTGTGCGATGATGTCAAATGGACTGAGATATTTTTTGGCGAGCTTCTTGGAGGGTCGAGTAGTCTTAAAGAATTGTGCTTTGATGAAGGCTTGCTATCCAACCTTGAAGTTAGGTGCCGGAGCACGGCATGAATCAGCAGGGCCTTGATACCGCTTTTGAGCTATGGACATCATTTCCTTAAGTTTCTGGTATAGCTCTTGAAGATCAACAATGAAGTCTTTCACATGGGCCGAGGCTAAGTTGGCTTTGGAATTGATGTTAATGTTTGGATTGTAACCCTTGTTGGCAAAGAATGGAGAAATGCCAGTAGTTGCCAAGGGAGCATTGTTGTAAGCAAATTCAGCAAGAGGGAGTAGAACGTGCCAGTTGTCTTGTTGATAGTTGGTGTATACCCTTAGATACTATTCCAGGATCTGGTTGAGGTGTTCCGTCTGACTGTCGCCTTTGGGATGATAACCGGAGGTGAAGTGAAGAGTCATGTCGAGGGCCTTGCCAAGAGAATGGAAGAAATGGGATACGAATTCAGAGCCCTGGTCTGAGGTGATGTGGGAGCGGACTCCATGCTTGGAGAAGACATGTATGATGAAGAGTTGGGCTAGTTCTGCAGAGGTGATTGTAACATTGTACGGAATGAAAATGCCTTGCTTGGAGAGTCAGTCCACAATGACTAGGATGGCGTCAAAGCCATTGGAGTCGGGTAGCTTTTCGATGAAGTCCATAGATATTGAATTCTATGGTTGTTCCGGTACCGGTAACTGCTTGAGGTAGCTGTAGGGTTGGTGATGTTGAGATTTAGACTGTTTGCAGATGGTGCAGGAATTGCAATAATCCTTGACAAAGGTACGGAGTGCCAGCCAGATGTATTCTTCTCAGATTAGTGAGATGGTCTTGTTCTGGCCTTGGTGGCTGGAGAGGATATGGTCATGTTTGTGTCTAAGGATATGGAGTCAGAGGTCATTATGGTTGGGCACATAGATACAGGCATCTATGCATAAGAAACCATCTAGGTCAAGGGTCCATTGGGGAGTAGAGTTGTTGAGTTGGATCTTAGCTAGATCGTCGTGGGGGTAGGCTTCTTTGATGTCATGTAAGAGTCATTCTTTATCCATGATTACAGAGCTGTGGAGTGCCGGGATGATAAGTGCCGATGCACGGAGTGAAGTAATGAGTTGCTCTTAATTGAATACTGGTCTGAAGTTATGCGGATTGACTTGCGAGTAGTCATTATTCCCCCCTTTAGGATAGATATCCCATCATCTAGATAGAGCATCCAGTTTCGTACCAAGTTTTCCAGGTCGAAAATGTATAACAAGGTTAAATTGGGAGAGGAATTCTGACCAGCAGGCTTGTCAATGGGTAAGGGGTTTAGTAGTGGCAAAGTATTCGAGATTCTTGTGGTCAGTCACGATGTCGATCGGAGTGCCAGAGCCCTCCAGATAGTGGTGCCAGATGCGGAAGGCTTCGAAAATAGCCAGGAGTTCCTTGTTGTGAGTGTTATAATTGAGTTCAGGTGGAGTGAATGTCCGGGAGTGGAACACAATGGGATGAATGTCACTGTCAGGTGCAATGATGGAGAGAATGGCGCCGAGAGCATAGTCGGAGGCATCAGTTTCCACCATGAGTTGGGAATCCAGAATCCAATAAGTCAGTATGGGAGCTTTTACAAAGGCTTCCTTCAGGGATGTAAAAGCAGAACAGCATGAGTTGGAGAAATTCCACTTGGAGGATTTACAAGTGAGATGGGTCAAAGGGATGATGATGTCAGAGTAATTGCGAATGAAATGGTGATAGAAGTTTGCAAAGCCAAGGAAGGATTGAATATCCTTCACATTCTGGGGTTCAGGCCAGTCTTGAATGGTCTTGACCTTGTCTTGAGCCATGGTAAGTCCTGCGGGAGTGAGGACATAACCAAGGTATTTGATGGAGTTGGAATGAAATTCGCATTTATTGGCATGAGCATAGAGTCCGTGTTGCCGGAGTTGACAGAGTACTTCTTTGACATGCTTCTTGTGTTGAGACATATCATCTGAATAGATTAGAACATCGTCCAGATAAACGATGATGCATACATCCAATAGATCAGCAAAGATGTTGTTTATGAAGCGTTGAAAAGCCGCAGGGGCATTTGACAAGCCGAACAGCATGACGAGCCATTCAAACGAGCCATAGCGGGTTCTAAAAGCGGTTTTCTATTCATCACCTTTGGCAATGCAAACAAGGTGATAAGTATGATGGAGATCAATCTTGGTGTAGAGTTGGGCCTTGCGCGGGTTGTCGAGCAGATCGGAAATGAGGGGTAACGGATATTGGTCTTTTGAGGCCGTGGTAATTGATACAAAGGCAGAGTGTACCATCTTTCTTGTGAATGAATAAAACTGGTATGCCATGAGGAGACTGAGAGGGGCAGATGAAACCAATAGAGATGTGTTCTTCAATGAAGTCATGAAGTGAAGAGAGTTTGGATTGGGAAAGGGAATATATGGGACCAATCAGAGGAGTTGCAGTACTTCTTTATGAAGTACTGTAGTCCTGGCCACCAATAGAATTGCTTGACTTTGTTGAAGGTTTCTATTTCTCCTAGGTGTCCTGATGTTACCATATCATGATATCTTTGGACCACCTGTTTTTGTAGTTCCAATGATTTCAGAATGTAATTTCATCCTTGATAGAACAATATTGGTTTTCCTTCAAAGTCTTCTATCTTCCAGTCTTGGAGATCTTCTTTTGCCTTATTTGGCCCACTTT
Source organism: Phaeolepiota aurea (assembly GCA_036937095.1). Classification (NCBI taxonomy): domain Eukaryota; kingdom Fungi; phylum Basidiomycota; class Agaricomycetes; order Agaricales; family Squamanitaceae; genus Phaeolepiota; species Phaeolepiota aurea. Next base: position 3,100 of record JASFDG010000631.1, read on the forward strand.
CCAGCAATAATTTGATTGCATTTGCTACATCCACATCCAGCTCCTTTGAGTTCACAATGCTTTCTTGTAATTCTGTATCAATTAAATTGACAAATAGTTTCTCCAGTAGCATGACAATATCTTTGTTGTCATGATCTTCTTCTGGACAAAGGTCTGGTCTCCTGGATAGTGTGTCTGATTGGATCATTTTTGATCCTGGAGTATGAAATGAGCTTTAGATCATATTTGGATAAGAACAATGACCATCTTGCTTGTCTTTGGTTCATCTTCTGCACATCCTTGTAGTACATTAAATTCTTGTGATCAGATAACATGCTTGTTGTGTATGGTGACCCTTGAATGTAATGTCTCCATTCAGTTAAGGCTTGGATGATGGCTAGTAGTTCCCAATCATAGATTTCATAATTCTGTTCTGTTGGTGAGAATGTCTTGGAGATGAATACCACAGGGTGTCAGCTTCCATTATCATCCATTTGGGTAAGGACGGCTCCAGAAGCATATTTAGATGCATTGGTCTCAATCTAGAATGGTTTAGTCTGATCTGGCATTATTAGGACTGGTTCTTTAGTGAAGCACTTTTTCAACTCTTGGAACATGTTATCTTCTTATTCAGTCCATATGAATAGTGCATTCTTGTGGAGGAGTTTGTTCATTGGTCATACTACTTCCAAGTATTTTCTGATGAACTTTTGGTAGAAATTGCCAAATTCTAAGAATGACTGGACTTGCTTTATAGTGGTTGGTGCCAGCCAACTTCGGATTCCTACTAGCTTCACTGGATCTATGGAAATCTTTCCTTCTTCAATGATCATGCTGAGATATGTGACTTTTTCTTGTGCAAATGTGTATTTCTCCAGTTTTAGAAATAGATCATTGTCTTGTAGACATTGAAGGACTTGTTTTGTATATCCTTCTAATTCTTCTTTTGTCTTTGCAAAGGTAAGGATGTTGTCCATATAGATTATGATGAATCCTAATTTGAGCATGTCTTCAAATGTCACATCCATTATCCCCTGAAATGTTGGTGGTGAATTGCTTAGCCCAAAGAACATAACCATTGGTTTAAATAATCCTTTGTTTGTCTTGAAGACAGCTTTCTACTGGTTTCCATCCTTGATTCAAATGTTATTGTACCCCCAACAGAGGTCCAGCTTCACAAAGTATTTTGCTCCTTTTAGTTTGTCCAGGAGTTCAGATACTAATGGAAGAGGATATGCATTCTTAATTGTCCATCTATTGAGGTAATGATAATCTTGGCATGGCCATAGTTTCTTTTCCTCTTTCTTTCCTACAAAGAAAAATGGTAATGCCATAGAAGACTTTAATGGTCAAATATATCCTTTTTGTAGATTTTCTTTAAGGAATTTGTCCAATTCGATTTGTTCTTCTGGAGTTAGATTATATGTTTTGAAAGACTTTAGTTCAAAGCCTTTCTTGAGTTTGATCTTGTGGTCCTATTTTCTTAGTTTAGGGAATCTATCTGCTGTTTTCTGGGAGAATATATCTAAATATTCATGATATTCTTCTGGTATCATTTCCTCCAGTGTCTTTTCTGGTGTCTTTTCTTCATATTTTTGTGCAAAAGTTGTTATCTTTGCATTGATCCATGTTTCTCTTTCTTCTTCTAACTCCCCATTGATGTATGCCATTAATAGTATTGGGTTGTTTTCTTCTACTGGAAAAACTGTATGATTTTTCTATTCTTCTTCATCCTCCTCTTCTTCTATAGAGGGTTTTAGGTATGTCTTCTTTGGTGCTTGCTTGAGAAACCTCTTTGTCCTCTATGTTAGCATAGACTTCTTCTAATCAATATCTGGATTGTTTGTTTGAAGCCATAGAAATCCTAGAATGATTTTCTGCTTCCCTAATCCCAATATCATGAACTTGGTTTGAGTCTTTTGTCCATTTATAGTAATTTCTTATTCAGTGAAATGGGAGATTCATCCTTTCTTGTTTTTCATTCTATCTACATTAAAGACAGAGATCAGTTTCTTGAGAGGGACAAGGGCATATCCTTGAGCCTTTGCAAAGTTCTAGTCTATAAAAATTCCTCCTGCTCCAGAATTGAGGATAGCATTTTCAACAGTTTTATCTTTCTCCTAATTTTCACTTGAAATCAAAATAGGCAAAAGCATAGTCTTGTTTTTGATCTGAGCTACTAATACAGAATGAATAGAAAGATAAGGAGAGACTGCCATCAATTCAGTTTTTCTTTTTAAAAACCCCCTTTGTCTACTTCTTTCCAGAACTCCTCTTGTTCTTTTTCATCAAGTTCCTTCATCATGGCCCTAATATATGCATGAAGATCCTTTTCTGTTTTCTTCTGTGGAGTAAACTTAGAGGATGATACCTTGTTGTCATAGCTTCTTTTGCAAGGACAGTCTCTAGCAAGATGTCCAGTTTGTCAGCAATTGAAGCACACTCCCTTTTTTATCAACTTTGTTCTTTCATTGGCAATGCATCAATATCCATTACATTTGGGTCTTGTGCTATTTTCAGTAGACTGAATGATTTTTTAAATCCATTCCATTGTTCTTTGGTAGGTGAGGTTTCAGATGCCCTCATTCTTCCCATTATTTTATTGATTCTTTTGTATGTTTTGTTACACTTTGTAGTGGCCATATACCACTGTTCCAGTGTGACCAGAGCATTCTCCATGCTCATTACTCGACTTTGAAGTCCTCTATTCAAGGACTCTCGGAAGAGGTCAGTAAGCATGGCTGTTTCTTGCATTCCTGCCAAGGTGACTAGAATTCTAAATTGGGCAATATGTTTATTGGCTTCTTTATCTCCTTGTCTGATGATCTTTATTTTGGCTAGTATATCTCTAGGTGCATCATAGGGTATGAACATATGCCTAAGGTTGGCCATGAAATCTCCCCATGATCCCAATCTGAGTGTCATTACTGTGGGTGGCAATGCTAGTACTGGTTGTTCCACAGTGGGTTTTGGGGCAGGGTGTTGTATGGTTACAAACTTGGTGGCAATCCAATTGTACTTCCATACCACAGTATTATCTCCCTTCATAAAAGAAAGAACAAATGCTATCTTTTTTTCATTGGTACTATACACCTCATTATTGATAAAGAGGTAGACCATGCATGTTTGAATGAATGATTCAAGATCTTCTTGTTTTCCAGTGAAATCAGCTGGCATATTCAACTTGATTTCATAGGTTCTGTTGGCTTAAGCCATAGCTGCTTCTTTATTTGAAGAGGTAGGGTAAGAAAGTTATAAACTCTGAGATAAGTGAGGTAGAGTTTATGAATAATAAGGATCAAGTCCTCTTCTTCTTCAACTAGGGCTGGCTTGGAGCCTGGGTCTATTTCTTCTGTTGAACAAGTAGACATTTTTTCTACTTGTTCAGGTGCTGATCCAATTATTTCATTGTATACAGCTTTGTTATTGGTTCTTGTTTTTTCAAAGGTTTTCTATCTGCTGAAGAGAGATAGATTGTGATAATAAGCTAGTTCTTTTGTTACAACTTCAAACAATGCCTATACTGCAAGCAAAGACTTGTCACCAGTTGCTCTAAGTTCTAGTGTTCAGAGTTCATTGAGAAAGTACAATCTTGAAGAGAATAAGACTTAGCAAGTCTCAGAGTCTTAGGAAGAAGGTTTGAGAGTGGTAAGATTCTCAAGAACTAGCTAAAGAACTGACTACACTACTCTACCCTATATATAGTAAAGTACAGAGATAGCAAGAATAGCTATCTACAATATGTACAATATGTGAGAGATGAAACAGGGTACAAACGAACACATGTACAGTAAAACAGTGTCTGATTGACTACCCTGGTAAGCATAAGGGAAACCTGAGGTAGCTGCATGTCTGATAGCAAGAATAGAAAGAGAGGAAAGATGTACAATATAAGAAAAGAAACGGGGTTTGTAATACTTAACAGAAACACTTTTGGCAATATCCAAAAAGCTGAAAATAACAGGAATAGAACAGGAGTGCAATAATCTTGAGAATATAATCAATAACTGGCTTTATAAAGATAGAGGCTCAATGCTCATACTAAGCAGATCAGTTGATCACTCTTCCTACTAAAACAATCCTACTCTTTAATTTATTTTTTCAAATATGGCTTTAGCACAAGGAAACCTTCCAAGCCATTATCAAAGACCTTTCTACCTTCATTATCATCAGTTGGGAGGCTTGATTGAAGACAATAAGTGGAAAGAAGAAATCACCAAAGTATTGAAGGATAACATACTCTTGTCAAACCAAGTCTATACATTCACACATATATAAAGAATAGGATATAAACTCCAATAAGAAGTCATGCATCAATAAGAAGTGGCATATAAGATGTATGAGGCAATAGAAGGAGAGCACCTGGCTTGAGATCTAGAGAGAAGAATTAAGAACACCTTGGATAAAAATATAATAGGCATACCTCTCTCTCCATTGCATAGAGCTTAGTCTAGTGCTACTTCTATTAGTGATATTCTGAATTTAGATTACCTATCCTTTTCCCCAGCCAAAGGCCCTTCCATACTTCTACTTGGCTTATATAAAAACCTATATTGTCTTGACTCAACCTCATCCTAATACTCCCCAAGTGACTCTTGCAAAAGTACCCCAATATAGGCATGACAAAGAGTTACCCCTAATTTCCACCCCAATATACATATTAGTTATTGTCAAGAAGTTTGCTTCAAATGCTACAAACCAGATCACTCACTGGCAGAAGGATTATGCCAAATACTATTATAAGTAGTATAGTCATTGGCAACCTGGGTATAATGCATCAGATTATGAAGTAAGATCTAGGCAGTTCCCATATAGATATAGAACTGCTGACTTTGAAGGAGATAATAACTATAATGACAACTTTGGGAACAAATATTATAACAATGTTGAACCATAGGTTGAAGTCAGGGACTTTAAAGGTAAAATGGAGATAATATTATGAATTATATCTCTTTTTCATTCTTTCATTCTCTTTGAAAGACATGACCAGGGGTCTAGGTTATATTATATTCCCTTTGTCATTCTATTTTTGTTATTATTCTATTCTTGCTATCAGACATAGCCTTTGAAGATTTAGTCATATAAACTGCAAAATAACTATAAACTGAACTGAACTGAACTACTAAAAAACCGAACTGCCAGTCACAGTTTTCCACATTTGGGAATGCAAAACTGCCTAAAACCAGACCAGTTGAGACTGGTTTTGCACAGCCATATGTACATCTCTCAAAACCACTCAAAAATGACCAAAAATGACCAAAAATAATTATTTAGTGGTCAATTATACGCATAAATGGTAATATTTGTATAGTTTTTTTGGAAATACATCATTGCTATCTTTGGAATATATATTATGGGTATTAATAATGTATTTGACATGTTATTTCATATGCTAACCTATATATAATTGTACAAGATGGCTAGTTTAAACTAGTTCTTTCCTAGTTCTGACCAGTTGTGATAGGTTGAGGTTTGAACTGATTTAGACCAGTTTTTTGGCAGTTCAGTTCAGTTTTGGACCTATTTCCTTTTATGGAAAACTGGTTCAGTTTCAGTTTTGCTCAAAATATACTGCAAAACTGAACTAAACTGAACCTTTGAAGACTAATCAGTTATACTAATACTTGAAGGTCTAGTCTATAGGACTAGAAAAAGACCAGAGACCAGACTGGACCAGACTGCAAAAAGACTGGACCAGTAGTCTAGTCTTTTAGTATTTTGAATGAAAAGACTGCAAAAGACTGATTGAACAGGACTGGTTATGACTGGTTATGGACCAAACCAGCACTGCCACCTTCTCCCCCATTAAAATGCACCAAAAACTAACCAAATCAGCCAAGAATTGAGTGAGATATACTCTCTTAATAATCAGTTTTGCTAATATCTCACTCAATTCTTGGCCAATTTGGTTAGTTTTTGGTGTATTTTGAAGGGGAATGGTAGGGGAATGTGTTCCAATGACCAGCTAGGACCAGTTATAACCAGTTTAGACTACAGTTTTTATGTAAACTGGTTTTAACTGGTTATAATCAGTTTTTTGTGGTTTTTTGTAGTTCTAGTCTAGTCTTTTGGCAATTTCCTTTTGTAGTAGACTGGTCTGGGTCTCGGTCCATCCGAAAAAGGCAAAAAAACCGGACTGGACTGGACTTTTGAGCACTAATTCATACACTTACCTTGTGCCTCCTATGTTTATCTTGGATAGTTGATCAGATACTGTTTTACTATATACACTTCCATTTGTACCCTGTTTCATCTCCTATATACTCCACATGCTGTAAATAGCTATTCTTGCTATCTCAGTACTTTACTATATATAGAGTAGAGTAGCATAGTTGGTTCTTTAGCTAGTTCTTGAGAATCTAACTACTCTCAAACCTTCTCTTTGAGACTCTGAGACTTGCTAAGTCTTATTCTCTTTGAGATTGTACTTTCTCAATGAACTTTGAATACTAGAACTTAGAACAACTAGTGTTTTAAGGTCCAGTCTATAGAACCAAAAAAAGACCACAACTAGACCAGACTGGACTGGAAAAAGACTGGACTAGCAGTCTAGTCTTTTGAATTTTGAGAATCAAAGACCACAAAAAGACTGGTCTTGATGAACTGGTCTTTGTGGTTAGTACTGGTCTGAACTAGTGGATTTGTAGCCCTAGTATACCCCTTTATAACAACCCAAAAATTGTAAAAAATGGGTCAAAATTGGCTGAGAAATAAATGAAATTGTAAAATGTTTGCTAAAATTAGAGATTTTTCTAATATTATTGTAAAATCCAATTCTTAACAAAATAGAACATTCTTGGACTTGTTTTAAAGGTTTTATCTATGTTAACAAACATTACTGATGCAAAAACATCTATTTGTGTGCAAAAAACTGGTTAAGGACTGGTTAAGACCAGCACCTGGTCTAGACTGGTCTAAGACCATAAAAAAACCAATATAGACTAGTCTTGGGCAGTTCAGTCCAGTCTTTTGAGGTTCTGAGACTTAGGTGGACTAGTCTCAGTCTCAGTCCATGTCCCTGGGGGTCAAAAGACCAGACCAGACTAGACCTTTAAATACTAAGAACAACTGGTAACAAGTCTTTGCTTATAGTATAGGCATTGTTTGAAGTTGTAATATCTTGACTCTGATCAATCTTCAGACTATATGTGCTCATTTAGTCTCATCATTCTCACTTGTTTTCCCTAGTGGTCAATCCTCCTCATTGCTTTTACTACCAGGCTTAGTCCCTAGAGCAAACCTTTACTCCAACTTTATCCAACAAATACAGAGACATAGTCTAGCTAGGAGTATAGTACATAAGCTGAGACTGACATCTCTAATCTGTAATACCTCTCATATAATCATTTAGTCTTATGATATATCTAGTTCTTAACAGTAAGTTTTTGATAAAGAGATATGAGTTGAATAGTCAAAGTCACAGGTAAGAAAAAAGCAATGGGAAGAAAAAGTTTAGCTTATTTTGGAGGAGATACAATGAATAATCATTTATTATAAATAGATGGAATTATAGTAGTATCAGCAAATAGTCTAGTAGACTACTGATAATAATTCAAGCTAGTATAGAATTATAGCTTATATAAAAAAGCAAGTATATTATTGTAAGTGCTTAGCTAAAAGCTATTATATCCTAAGTCACACTCTGACCCCTCACCCCAATTCAGTCTATACCAATTCTGGTCATAGGTTGTTATTTAACATTTGTTCACTCTATTCACACCCCAACCCCAATCCTGTGCCTTGGATATACTCCATTTCATCCTTAACATTCTTGCTCCACTCCATCCCCTTGATCTGCCCTCTTTATTCTTGCTCTAGACTGGTTAATGACTTTCTTCCATTGTTTCCAGATGATGAGACAATTTATATAGTCTACATCAGTCTTCCCCTTATCTCTGGACTCTGTATATAAGTAGCATAATTTCTGTACTATATTCTTCAGTTCGAATATCAACTAAGTTCTTCCCCTATTCTCTCTTAGTCCCTCAGTGTATTCTCATTCTAACCTACTCTTACCAAAGGACTTCAGTCCTAAGGTACTTGACTCTAACTGATCTTCAGTCTGTATGTACTTATTTGGTCTTATTGTTCTTACTCATCTGCCCTAGTAGTTGACCTTCCTCCTTGCTCTTACTATCAGGCCTAGTCCCTGGAGCAAGGCTTTACTTTAACTCCATTTGACAAATACCGTGACACAACCTAGCCAGAGGCATAGCATATAAGCTGAGGCTGATGTCTCTAATCTGTAATACCTCTTACATGATTATTTAGTCCTATGATATGTTGTGGTTCTTAACAAAAGCTTTACAATTACTTGGCTGTCTTTTTTATGATTGCAAGGGATAGAGACAGAGTAGAGGCATAGGTATGATTAGTTGGTTTTTAGAAAGAAGTCTAGATCTACTGCAATATCAAGTCTAAAATCATTAGATTAGCATATTGATAAGAAAGAGCT
>JASFDG010000632.1:0-11505 GCA_036937095.1 Phaeolepiota aurea
CAATAGAGCGGGCTTCGAAACAATGCGGCGAGGGTGCGGGATGGCGTTTGAAACGAAGGATGCCGTCGGTGACCCTGAGAGGCACCCAAAGGCGCCTAAATACCTGATCGAAGGCGGGACTGCTGTCTTGAACCAGTTTGCAGCCCATTGTATGTGGTTCAGCTAAAAATGACCAGTCAGACTAGCTTCCTACCCTTGATGCTTAATGTGACATGCCTGATCTATACCTTCCTGACAGTCGATGGAGGTTCAGTAGAACTTGGTGATGAGCCATTGCACTTCACCAAACGTTCTTCCTAGAGTGAATGTAGACCCCAAAACTCTGATACTCGGGCTATCTTGCCCGCTGGTCTCCCATCGGTGTACGCGTCAGGTAGTTGAATCGACAGCACGATTGAACGCGAGGTGATAGACAAAGCAGGAAATGAATCACAGCCCATAGGCCTTTGCTGACTCCCTAATACGAAGAGCTTTAATATTGATGATTTCGCTGCAATACCATCGTGATCATGTTGAGCTATGAAGCCAGGTGGTATAGATAATGTTGATCGCTCGTCGGAATCGTATCTGACCGTTGAGCCCCGAAGACCTCGACATTGTGGAAGATAAGGGATGGCATAAATGATAAGACCGCTCCCATGAGTGATACTTTTTGGTACAAAGCGCGATCAGTAGAGCAAAATACCATGTACTCATATCACCCTATTATCCCTCGGAAACTAGCATTCTTGGAGGCAGCTCTACTGAGATCACCATGAGCGACTATTTTGTGAATGCGCGAATGATTTTGGCCGAGATGTGGAGGAAAAAAATGGAGCCAATAAAGGATAGCGACAGAACGAGGACAATGAAGGGATCACTTTTTCAGCGCTGTTAGTTATACTGTAAGAAATGGAAGGATTTGAAGCATACACTCGTAGGCCTGGTGAGTCATCCGTGTACAACTTCAGCATCGTGTTCGACGACCCACCCGCTCCTGCTGCACGAGATGAGTTGGGGCGCGAGACCTGTGCGCCTGCTGCGCGCCGACTGCCATAGCCCTCAGACCCTGAAACCCAACAAAGCTTTTAGACTCACCGAATTTGAGCCCCAGGAGGTTTGGCAACCGTCGACGAGATCCCACGACCTGCGCCATTCGTGCGGGGGGTGTCAGAATCAGACTAACATACATATGGCCACACTGAGTATTGTTAATTGTCTAAGAATTGTAACTCACCATGGTGTTATAAGGAAGGTAGAAAGGAGCACTTCCACTCGCGAAGTGCTTGTGCTGGCATGATTTTCAACGTGAGAACAAACTCGTGTCCCGTGACTTGACACGTAGAAGATGGCGCGCGGCGTGTCGCACTGCAAATGAGAGCAAGCAAGATGTGTTGTTAAATTGTCAGCTCGAGTTGGGGGTCTCACGCATAACTCAGGGCAACCAGGATGGGTTCTGTTCATGATTTTGTAACCGTTGCAATACTGTTTGACTCCAGTTTATTGGAAATGAGCCTTCACACGGCGGTGCGATATACTCAATTGCCAGCATACTGTGGTGTTCATTGTCGCTCAAATTCAAAGGAATTGTCAGCTTGGGAATGAGGAAAAATAATTGCCCCGTTATTGTGATATCGCGAACCCCCGTTTTCGACACGAATTTCTGATACGATTAAGAAGCTGCCAAGGCCAGCATGCACCAATTATAGGGGTGGAAATTGTGTCGGCACGCCGCCCGCCTATCGCCACATTTAATTATTGATGTGAAATGGTTGGAGGAATAGATGATAACGAGAACGCCACTGGTGTCCAGTGACTGCGTGGCAGCGTTATTCATACGTCAGTTGCCCATCGATAACGATTGAGCAGCGATAAAAGCATCCAGAACAGAAATCCCTAGAGTCGAAGCAGGTCATATTGCCACGCATGAGATCGTCACGGGTCCCTCAAGAAGACACTGTCATCAACGTCAATCTTCCGACTGTGTAACCTGGCACTCAGACAGGGACCTAAAACGGTTTACTGATAATCAACACATGATCACAATAAATGGGTTCGTCCTGACATGAGGATCACAAGCGTCCTCATTGGGGGTGTAAAGAGTCGGTAGGAAGATGCATTGGTACCAATATAGGAGTGTCGGCGCTGCTGCCGAAACACTGGGTCGAACAACAAACATCTGAAAGGCAACGGTGGTGATATATCCTCCGAGCCTAGAGATCTTTATTAATTCATCCACCGTGTATTTATGAGATGAGGCTTCGGGCGCCACTGCGAACGTCTGCCAGTGTGACATTCCAAGTTGAGAACAAGAGTGCTTGAAACGAGCTGCAGTCGTGACCAGTGCCTGTGACATCTCTCGAACTCTCGAACCCAACAGGTCGCAGACACATCCTAGAAAACCGCATGGAGAACAGACGCAATAGTTCCGACTTGATCGATGTCACCCTTGATTTGTGGTAGCTCTCTTGTCGCAAGGCAACATGCCTACAAGCTGAGTCAGATTTGCAACCAAGGTGAATCCTGACTTCGAAACCAAAGACGTGGCAAACATCTAAGAGGGACGACGTTGTCAAGAAGAAGGATCCTATGTAAGTGCTAGTCTTTACTTAGTTGTCTCTTCGGGGCGGCTCGTCATGGTTTCTTTTGGAAGATCTTTCACCTATGGCATTTCATGCACCTTTCGTCTCTTCTTTGATTGTGAATATTGGCGCGATGTTGCTAGGGATTATGTTTACACGATTGATGGCCAGTCTGTATGTACATTTTCTTAAGCCATTATCTGACCTTAACTGTTTTAGTGCTCAAATTGCTGGACACCACGAGGTAGACCGTTCCGGGTTCCGCACACACACTCAAGTCACGCGGCCGGAATCTCGCCGTGAACTGAACCTGGTTTGATTTAGCCCACTAGCTATTTGCAGGTTGACGTTTATGGAAAAGTGTGTAATTCGGGCTCTGGACGGAAGAACCACGATCTTGACGGGAGAGGCTTCGTTGTGGTTGATCAACCTTATCCTGTGGAAGGTTACAACGCCTCAAGTCCATGGTATGAGAAGGAAATCCAGCCCAGTTCTCATTCTGATTACATTATTCGTTTTTGATGTTAGATTCAGAGGGGTCGGAAGATCGTGCTTTTGAAGATCTTGTCGTAAAAGACAGGGTCTATCTACCGGACACAGCACAGTTCGATTCGGAACGCCCGATTTTCCTCCTCGCCGAGTAACTGACCACCCGTTCGCTTAGTTGGCGCCTCGTGCCTACTTATAACAGACCATTTCCGCTCCTTGATCTGTTATGTCAGGACTCCGTCCTTTCCCTCTCTCTCAAACAACTCTCCGCCAACGCGTGTAGCAGGCTTGGACTCCCCTCGCCCATTGTATACCCATAGGGCTGTGCCTTTCATCTTTGTGAAGCCACCCCTCATTATACCCATCTCATTCCCCCTACTTTATCTTCTCAACTGGCTGCACTTGCCTCAACCTGCGAATTATGCTCACCTTGGCTTCTGGCTCAGTCTGTGATGTTTGCTTGGAAGCATTCGGTCAAGACCTCAAAGCGCCCTGTTCTATATCATGTGGCCATGTATTCTGTGTTGAGTGAGTCTGCACTCCTGCTCCCATGCAATGCCTGTTGTTGACTAGATTGCCCTTTTCTGTGCTTTAGCTGTCTGAACCACATTACACGCCCATCTTGCCCCCTGTGCAGAACAGTTTTTGATCAACGTTCGTGCATTAAGTTACACGTGGATGTTGACAATACCAAGACCCCTTCTCCTGGAAGAGCAACGGTGCCGACCGCCGCAGAGGCTGAGGCACGGCGCCTTCAAGAAGCCATCGCCAGTATAGCCAATGAGGGTACCACGGAGACACGACTACGCCAACTAATCGCCGAAGGTCGAACGTTTCTTCATAGCCAGCCCCGGAATTTGGTGAGGGTTACACCATGATATGATGTATGATATGTTGCTCATTCTTATGGCTTTCTTAGTTTTCTGACCTTAGGGTCAGCCATAGGATGATTGCCTACCTTTGTGAAGTTAAGACACAGCTTCGCTCACAAAACCAGGCCGTGGAGAGCATGAAGGCCCAGCTTATTGCCGAAAAAGCAGACTGGGAGCAAGCGATCAAAGTTTTGGAAGAAAAACATGCCACCGAGCGGGAGACCGCGTCAGCGCTCGAGGCAACTCTGCGACATCATGTATTTCAAGCCCACACAGCATACGAAACTATGGTCGAGTGAGTAGCTATAATGGACAAACACATCTTTTACTGATTCCATCTCCCGAAGACAAGTATGTATATCATTTCTTCTCAAATGTCTCTCTCCTTATCGATCCTGCAGTACAACTTCGTTGTGCGGGAGTGGTTAAAATTAAACGAGGAAGTTGCGCGCCTTCGCATGCCGGCTGAGACCGATGGTCCCAAAATTGACGTTGCATATACTCCCCGGGCGAATTCTTATACCGGCCCTGACCTCGACCAGATGAAGCTAGAAGGTGCGGCATTGAAGGACCCCAACTCTTTCCTCATTTCCCCACTCCCCGAATTCACTGGAAGGCTCCCTGCTGAATATTTCCCGCTCCCTGATGTTGAAGAAACTCCCTCCCTATCACGGCAACACGACCAACCAATTGTGTTTCCCACTGATGATTATGAAGAGCTTCAATGCGGTGTAGCTGATCATCCAGTTTCCTGCCAGTGTCAGTCTTTTCCTTCTGCATCACTGGCCACACCGCTACCAAGGGTCATGGAACCAGCTACGCCTCGGCGATTTTCGTTCGTTCAATCTGTACCATTAGCAGATCAACAATTCGAGGATCTCGAAGCCCCCACCAGTCCACCCATTGTTCGCGTCGCACCGAGAGAAAGGGACATCAGAGGTTCTCATCGGTCTCGCTCCAAATCCACCCCTAGTACTCCCTCAAGTCGCAGCCACAGCCGTGCCCCTTCACGGCCCACATCTCCTTTACCGTCGCATAAACCTGGGTCCTCAACATCGACGTTTGTCGAGAAAGGCCAACCCGGTCGTGAGATGCACACCCCGTCTTCTGCACACCTTAGCATACCCCAAGGTCGTGATGGGGAACACATGCGGTCTCGGTTGCACGATCTGTTGCGAGACGGTGGTTCAGCCTCGTCTCTCCCAAATATGTCTGCGTCTCATTTTCCCGCGTCTCTCACGCGGGAGCCCACGAGGGAAGAACGCCCTTCACGACCAGCCTCTCCCGCACGCTCATTTTCGTCACAGCCACTACCTCAGCCATCGACGAGCGATATTTATGCACCTTTACTTGCCTCTTCTCAGGGTACTCGTTCTGGACACTCTCCTCCTATCCCGACGCCATCCCCGAACTCGCAGAGACCCGTTGCGACGAGCAGTGCGAGTAGTGCTGCAATGGCCATCGAGAAAGCCCAGAGAGCTCAGAGGGAGCGACAAAAGGAACAAGAGAAGGAGCGACAGAGGGTGGAAAAGGACCAAGGACGGGAGCGACAGCGAGTTGAGAAGGACCAAGACAGAGAGCGACGGCGACCAGAGAAAGAACAGGAGAGGGAACGGCGCCGCGCTGAGAAGGAACGCTCCAAAGCGGACAAGAAATGGAATTCGAACGACGAGGTCCAAAGATCAGCTTCGTCCGGAGGCCAGTCTACTTCTCAGGTAGCCAGGGAGTCCATCAATATCTATGCAAACCCAGTCTCTCCTCAACCGAACAGCGGGGCCTTGTCTCGCAGGAGTTCCAATACTGTTAGCGGTACAGGACACGGAAGATCACATCCTGGCAGCATCTCTATACCTCGAGAACGGGACACGAGTAGTTATATCCCTACCCCACAAGCACGCTATGCCAGTGCTGGCAACAGTAAAGCCCTGCTTAACCCAAGCGTCTCGACAGGTATATATACATAACCTTTCATCGGCTCATTTCCTCTCTCTTTCTATCTAGCCCACCATTCATTTATGCAGTCCTTTCATTACAACCCGAGCGCGCATTTTCTGCAACATAGAATGGGACGCCTTTGTGAATCACACTTTGTCTGGTAACTGAAACCTGCCCTTTCCTCTAATGTAAGTTTACCGTCATTCTTTCCCACATTGATGCATGCATTTTTGGGAGAAACATGTCCTCGCTTCCTATATGTGCTCTATGACTAGGAGATTCACCACTGTTGCATCGATTTATGTAAATTTATTATCTACTCATTACAACACCATTTGATTAATCCTATATATGATGAAAGAGATTCACGATCGATAATCAGCGTGGAAAGGGGGATTGTCCCTCTAACACAGTTCAGTAGAACCCCATTCCAGGACTGGGCAGCAGCCGGAATAAACTGTGTCCGAGGAAACTCACATAAGTTCGCGCTGCTGGCAATACTTGCAATCATTAGAAGCCAATCATATGCAAGCCTTCTCAAGCACCGATGTTCAAGTTCGTCAGTAGGTCTAGTTGTAAGATCCGGTGCCTTCCATCATCCATCAGGACAAAGATAGGTGGACCAGTCGGAATGGGGAGTGGGCACTGGCACACGGGAAGTGCAAGAGCACCACTTGCGATTGGTCGCCTGGACACCACCTATGGCCTCATTATCATAGCTCCCCCATGACGTTTGGCTTCAAATTGAGAGCTACCACCTGAATGTCCAGGGCTCAGTACTCAATGCATGCCATTCCACTGATGGTGGCGTCGTATGCTCATGGCCACTTGACCGGTTGCGTCAATTGGGTGAGGCGATTGTGGCGTATATTCAGGCTTTGCAGTTCCTAATTTCGCGCATCATCAGCAGGGCATCTGAAAGGCATTCCTTTGAGGGAACGCTCGCGATAGGCCGGATCTTGATGCTACAGCGCCGCCGGGATTGTGTTGGATTTATCGCAGTATGACCTAATGCATGAGAGACCTGTGCTGAGCTATGGAAGGACCCTCTAGCATGGGGGTGGTAGATCCGACAATTCAAGAAAGGTCGACCAAGAAGCCTCGCATGACGCGCAAACCACAGCAGTGGTCGATGGTATTTGTGCATTGTTTCTTTTTGGCCTGGCCCCTCAAGCATGGCTAGAACAATGATAGTAGTGTGCCTTTCTTTGGTCAATATTCTGGGTCTCTGATATTGAGGTGCCTTTCTTCTAGGTATCTGACCTAGGTCTGGAGACTTTTGGTAT
Organism: Phaeolepiota aurea; assembly: GCA_036937095.1. Lineage (NCBI taxonomy): Eukaryota > Fungi > Basidiomycota > Agaricomycetes > Agaricales > Squamanitaceae > Phaeolepiota > Phaeolepiota aurea. Next base: position 7,144 of record JASFDG010000632.1, read on the forward strand.
TGATATGGCAATGTACACAGAATAGAAGGTGAATTGGGAGGATAGGTTAGTGTGTACCTGTGTGCTCTACAGTACTCTGTTGGCACTATGCAATGGGAAGGGTATTAATAATGTTGGGGTCAATGTGTCGCTGACTGGGATCTAACACGATTATTTCTGTGGAAATGCTTGCGGTCTCACCAGCACTGCCCCCTGCTGTGATCATTTGTTCATCTCCCTCGGACGCATCTTTAAAAATAGAGCGAGTGGGGAAGGTGGCGAGCAGGTTTCTTGAGTGGCCCTAAAGGAATAAAGGGGCTGCGAAGTCGAGGATATTGGACGGCCGGGGTTGATCCCGAAAGCACTAGAATTACAGCAGGGTAGGCCTAGGGTGTTCGGATGGCAGAACCTAGATTACAGTTGGCATTAGGGTTGAGGACAAACAGCAGACCTTCAGGTTGGCTGATGAAGCGCCTTGCTTCAAGAGTGGCGTACACACAGGTCCAAACGAATCTAAGCACTCTGAGCCCTTTGTCAAGCCACACCCCGTCATGAAATGAGGGTCATCGTAACACATTTAGTATGAAAAAATCATGGCACTCCAGGGTTTGGTAGACAAAAGTATGTCCGTGTTATTGTACAATTTCCTGTCTGAGTCGATAACAACACATCATATCAGACTGACCCCGGCTCAGATAACCCAGCCTGTCAGGGGATAGATAAGAAACCAAGAGATTAACCGAAAGTAACCTAGATGCATAACCGTGCTGGACTCCCGATATCAAGCTGGCTATGGCTTCAGTACTTGGGCGAGCCACTGCCACACTGGTTTAACCCGGCGCCACAGAATTGAGCAGCTAGGATCCAGATCAATATCTAAAAGGATTAAGTGAGGTGAGAGGCGAGCTTCGAGAATCAATGCGAAATCACAGACCAATCCAACAAACACAGAAAGAACCATCATTTTGGTATTCTTCCACCACATTTCCCTCCGGACGCTTCGGGCTCCTCTCCGAAACGCAGTCGCTTGGCCAGCCATGACGTCGGTTTTGTCTACGAGAAGCTCAATTCGCTCTCCCCGGCTCAAAATCTGCTCCACGTTTTGAACCATGATATCTTTTACTTGATTGAGTTCAGTCTGGGCACGGACAAGTTCATCAGTGGGTGGGGCAGTATTGTAGGTATTCATCAGAGCAGATATTGTAGGTTCGAAATTGCCTTGTAGACCATATGCTGGGACGTCATCTGGAGAGGATGACGACGGCGCAGCAGTGAACTGTGACATTCATGAGCTTTTCGGAAGTCTCAAACGTGGAGTAGTAACCTTTCGTTGCAGGTCTGCTAAAAATGCGAAAGGCATTCTCCTGTATATGTTATTGTGAGGACATACATAAGGCAATAGGGCTTGAATGACGAACCGACCCGCAGCATCATCTGCCATCACAAGATATGTGTAGCCAGCGTCGGATACATAATGGAAAAGGTATTGCTCCCATACGTATGTGAGTTTACTAGAAATCAATGAACTACAAGAAAACATTCAGCCAAAGGGCCACATACCTATTGTTCGGTGGAATCTTGGATAGAATAGTTTGCGTAGCTAGAACCTGATTGAGATTCCTTATGATATCCCAAACCAGAGGTGCGCGCCTTGTGAAAAGTCCCTTTTGCCTGCTTGATGTTCAGCTAGAATGGTGGATCCTCTGGCCACTAAAGCGTGTATCTGGAGACCTGTGAGAGGGTTACACTCGAATTTCGAACGGTCAACCCACCAACGACATATCGAAGGACGGTACCAAGTGTAATATGCCTGATGTAAAAAAGGACAAGGTAGAAAGAAACAACGTGATTGGTGACCTCATTTTCCCCACGATATGCAATTCATTTATTCGAAGCATTTTCTACTTTTTTGTTTCACTCCGTTTCACCTCTTGGAAGTCCCCATTGGCACCGTAACACAAGGCGAGGTTCGTAGGTGCCTTTAAGGGACAGATAATAAACGCGGACATCTGACTCTGGCTCGATGTATTCAAGGGATGTAAGCAAGCAGAGTCCGACTGGTTTGAACAAGGGTCTCAACTGCGCCTTCAAGTATAGGTTCTCTGCTGTGATGGGACATCTTATCTTGTCTGCCATTTAAATCCAACGCAGGTACACGACAGTTATTTCCCTTCTCAAGGCCTGATACACCCTGGTGGAAATCGGTCAGCGAAACGCTTTCGTGTGGATTCTCTCAAGGCCCAAGGCCCGATCAACCGTCCTTAGGATCGAGACGGTGCTTTCGTGGGTGCCATTTAAGATGCGGCTCCAGCTTTCTGCCAGAAGAACATTCCTTTAATCTATGCTCGTCCGCACAAAAAAATGGCCATCTGGTCATCGATTAACTTGGCCATATTTGCATATCAAGTCAAAGGAACAGGTGCTTTATTCCACTCAAAATAGCTTCTGGGGGTCTGGATGGCTTCTATGAAACCTGTCGTCCTGCGCCTTATGCAACCCATCTCAATGGCCGCAACATGGAGATTAAGCTGACGTTATCATTGTCTCGGCTCGGTCTGTCGAGCGGTTTGATTTCATTTTATTACCTTTAGGCCCAATTTAAGAAAGAAAGAGCTCATGCCCTTGCTCGCATACTGTAACTATCGCACGTTATCCAAGGAATTTTGAAAGTCCACCAGCGCATCGCAATCGATTACGGAAATAACAAAATTGTGAACGTCGTAATGGGAGAAATCAGTCCTATATCTGGGAGGCACCATACAGTTTGAGCACAGTTCCTCTCGATTTGGGAAACCTTGGGTGTATGTTGCTGATCTTCCCCGATAGGTCGGTGGGCGCTAATTCGTCTCACATGGTGGGGTACCTGCCGTGTATCCTCTGGAGAAGTCACACAGCTCAGGCTCTGCCTCTGGTCATTGGTCATCACATCGGCGAAGTTGGTGCAGCGGTCGGCTGTTATATCCACGCGATTGAATTTCTAGGGTCTTGGACTCAACCCCCCATTTGCCACTCATCCGATGCATTTAATATCGGTGGCCTGAGCCTAATCAACACTATCTATTATCTATGATCGAGGGTGAAAAGAACATGGACAAGCGCTCCGCGATTTAATTTCTTCGGGTGGATTGAATGGTCAGACAGGTTCTTTTTCGAACCCTTCTCCATGTTACTTTGTCTATTCCTATCTGTACGTGGTCGGCTCGGTCCCGATGAAGTACAGCAGCCCACCAGTTCAAGTTCTACCAAGCTATTTTGATATTTATTCCGATGTACATGTGATGAAGCTGACACTGAGATATTACGACGACAACGTTAGATATAACAAAAACAACCAAAGGGACAACAGGGAAAACATGCAGAATATCCATCTCAGCACGACAAACTGGCATCAGGCTGTTCCAAATACACCTGATGTCTTTTATGACATATGATCAGAGCTAAACGAGCGCAAAAAACCACGGGTGGATGCCCTGGGCGTCGGCGCCGTGATCGCGGGGCCAGCAGGCTCATCCAATGCCAGCCCAAGCGCATTCCCAAACTCGCCAGGCGCAGACACTGGCGCATCCGTAACATAGGACCGGTCCAGCCAAGGTTCCGTGCTCGCGGGCGCAGTAGCAGGCACGCGGTTGGCGCGGTCAGCCGCAGGGGTCCCTGGCCGTCGGTTCGATCGGTGGCGATTCCCTATTCGTGGCCCAGATCGGTTAGGGTTGACATACAATGGCTCGTCCGCCTGCGGTTGGGGCATAATTGCCTGCGTATGGCGTGAGCCCTGGGGCGCTGATAGCACTTGCATGGATGGAGTCGGGGGGTACACTGGTCGGGAGTTTGACGCGGATCTTTCCCCGCCACTCCGGGTGGTCTGACGCACCCCCAACAACTCCGGTGGGTCGTTGGGCCTTGCGTTCATGGGTGTGTTGGTGGTGTTTCTCCCATCTGCAATGTTCTCGTCAAATGGGAAGGGATTGAGGGACGTGGTCGACGCCGAGGCTGCCGTGGCGGGAACGAGCCCGCGAGAGAAGCCCGTTAGTCTCAGATCCCTGAGACTTCCGCTCCCCGTGCTCTGCCATTCTTCATAGCTGGCAACAGTCCCCCACGACGTGTGGCTGTTTGGACTACTTATAAGGGAGCTTCTTGGATTCTGTGCTTGGACGAGTGTCTGCCAATGAGGTTCTACAGGATGGGCGAATGATGCGGCCTGAGATGTCTCGGGTGGGGCCTCGATTGGCATAGTCTGCCGCCTGTTAGATCTTGGTCGACTAGAAGATTCGGTCGGGGCTGGAGTCGTCGTGCTAGTCGTAGTGGAGTGTCGTGACCTTGGTGGCTCGCGGGAGTTGCCTTCACCTGTCAGCCATTGTACCACAGAAATATCCTCGGATCCCCCAA
>JASFDG010000633.1:0-11502 GCA_036937095.1 Phaeolepiota aurea
GTACGCATCGACACTTTCATTGGGTCGAGGGCCATGGCAGTCAAGAGGCTAGAGAAGATCCTTACCCGACGGAGCCCACTGGTTAGAGAATGACCCTGAACGCGGGATGTTTAAGCTCTGCTTTCACCAGCTCCATCCCCGTCACTTGGGAGTGTTGTGGACTATAGACTTAAATTGTGCAACACGAACCCAGACGTCTGCAAAAGTACCCTAAGTTCATACCGGGGACAACTCGCGCAACCTTGATTTTTGCAGGTTACGAGGAAGATTGCATTACCATTTGATGTCCAGACATAGGCCAGCTGTCCATAAGCCATACGGCCAACCTCTCCCAACCATATAGTTATTGAATAGTTACATATAGGGTCAGCCGAGTAAAACAGTAATTTACACACTATATAATGTATAAATACAGCCTACAATGGGCAATTACATAATTACAGATGATAACACAACTTTGAAACTCATGACTCTCTCTACGCACACGACACCGACAGGTTTGAATTCTGCACATATGGATCCTGCCATGAACTGACGAGACATAGGTTTCCCACTCCCATCTATTCACTCGGCACCCCCTTTTTTCACGTAGGTTTACGCTACTGGTCGCCTGACCGCCTGCTTATCCAAGTAGAGCACAACCGAATGCTGCAACACAGGCGATTGTTGTCGAGCAATGGGCAAAGCTCTTGCTTTCATACGCACGCTATCGCCGTATCTTTATATTGCGAGCCGAGGACGCTGAAACGGCGGGCACCGATTGGGATGAAGTGCTGCGCAATGAACGGATAAACAGTGTGTACATCTGAGCTATCCTGGTTCCTTGTTTCACGACGCACACCTTGGCGAATGTAGGGAAGATGCCTGCCTCTTATCTGTCCTCTGTCCTCGCCTCGATGGTGGCAAAGAACCAGGCAACTTATGAGCCGCCGAGACAGACACGGTCGGTCCTGCTGCATTGGCGCTTGCCAGAGGAGTGGGCCAACGTCCTGCATGGTTGGGTGCGTTCGAGGATTCTCATACTCGAGTACTGCTAATCCCCGCATCGTATGCTATACATTAGGTCACATCTACTGGCCAACTGAACACGATATTGACATTTTACGACATCACGGACCCGCCTCTGGAATCGGAGTTATCGGGTCTGCCAGTGCCGCTGCTTCGTAAAGCTGTTGCGCTGCTGACCAAGTCGGGGCGCGCACAACTGATCAACGTAGCTGATGGCGAAGGTGTCAGATTCTTCATAGGAAATACACCACGGTGACTCCCGAATTGGACGAGTAAATTTCGCAGGTGCTGGTTGCTCATTTATTTTGCGGCGATAGATCTACTTCTACGACTAAGCAACTTGCACTATAGTTCCATCAAGAGAGCCAATCTGCGTAGGATACCATGATGCGCTCAAGTTTGTGTATTCTAGACAAGTTGAATTTCAAGTAATATTCTGGTGGTCCAAGGGCACATCATGCTTGGTCTACGCGCAGAAGCTAACATGGGACGTAAGCGTTTCATGCGGGGCAGCCCACGAACTCGAGGAATAGAGGATTAACCTAAGCCATCGAAAGCAGTCAATCCGCGTTCCATGGCTGTATGATGCACTGGAAGGGTGTGGCTCGGTGATGCCAATGTGGAAAGACCTGACCAGTTCATTTCAGTGTCTGACGACGACTCTGACCACTGCCTCTCGTTGACTACCTGTTTTTCTCCTTAACCTTCGTGCTACTAAAAGTAATATATCGTACAGATCTATCGGTTGACTTTACGGTTCAAAATATTAGCGAGTTCCTCACTGACTAGCCACATATTTTCTGGCCTCAGATCTAAACTTTGTGAACAACTTTGCTAGATGTACGAGATGAAGTCCTTTTATATCTGCAGCTTATTCGATATATTAGGTCTCCAGATGGCAGAGCGATTGCTGTTGAATGTGAAAACCAACCCCTGCAACTTTTCACCGCTTATGTTTCTCAATGGTCGAATATCCGAGCTCTTCCATGTGTCAAATCAATTCAACAGGTACAGCAATACCACTTTGATCATTTTAACAGAATAATATTACCCTCAAGGTATTTCTGAGCTTATGACAACCCACACCGATCCCCGCTTTCAGTAGTTTCCGACCGCGTTCAGGCAAGCCCCAGCATCATTCTGCAACGTTACATCTATCAGAGAATGTCAAGTTAATTGATCCTAGCGATGGGCGAGTGAACATGTATCCTGACTAGTCTATCCTAGTCTTTCAGCGCAATGCGTCGTATCGCACACGGAGAGTGACAGATCTCACGTAGAGATCCTCATAGCCTCGCGTTTAGCTATGGTGGCGATAGGTAAGTACTTCCGCGGCCATCTGTAGCAACTCCCTAACCAGTCTTTTTCATGCAGGCGCGATCAGACTTGGGATGACTTGATCATCGTCGAGGCGGTTCGGGAAAAATCAGATCGAACACCCCTTCGATGCCGCTCCCATCGACATTGCCTTCCTTATAGATTCATTCGATATTCTTGCCTTCAAGGCAGGTTACCAGCTTGCGAAGAGATTCTATAGCGGACCTGTCTGGGACTGATTTGCCACAGGATTCATTGGACCTAATCCTGACACATCGTAACCTATGGCACTGGCAACAAGGTCCCAGCTCTACATAGAGGAGTTCATCAAACCTGCAAGTATAAATATCATTACCAAGGCATTGACAGACAACCAATTTATGGGCAGAACTTGATCCTTTGTTTTTATCAAGAGCTGCAGAGCAATAAATGTTTCCTTCAAAAGATTAATAATGAGTGAATCCGATATTGGCATTCTGTACTGCCCAGAAGTGAAGGAGAATCCCTTCACCAAAGGTCATATTTGTGGCTGCCACTGTACTGGCATTTTATCCAAGTCAATTGTAAGTTGCAAAAACTGGTCATAGCAATGAATACTTGCCTGGTGCAGTAAATTAGTATCTACAATGCCATCTACTGGAGCTAGAGCTTCTGGATTCCAGACTGGAAGTTGTATCTAACAGGGGTGCTATGATATGAAGAAGGACTCGGAAGTAAAAGTTCAGGCTTACACATGGACAGATAGTCAGTCACGGCATAACCACATAAGGCCTGGAAATTTTGGAAACTGCAATTGTCTAAATTATGGAACTAACCAACTACGGACAACTACTAGTACTCTACTGTACACGAAAAATCTAATTATTGCATGAAATGATACATCGAGTGAGGCATCCCTTTGAACTTCAGGCCGTCCATATGTACAAATCCATAACTTGTGCGAAAAAAGGATAGCGTGATATACAAATGCCAAGTCCACTAATATGTTTAGAGATGTGAGTATAGTAAGGACAAGAGGAAGCAAAAGGGGATCACAGTCCTACGAAAGTGATAGCAGTGAACAGGAATAACACGGAAAGTACCATAGTTCTAGTTGGGTGGAGCGAGTCTGCACGAGAAGTTGATTTCGGGGAAGTAGTCCTTTGAGCGGCCTGGGCTTGCAGTGATGTTTTCACCTTTGAGTTCGGGGATACAGCTGTGCCGGCTGCTGGGGAAGGGCTAGATGCAACATTAGCCTCCCCTGTACTCGTGGTTTCACCAGATATATCTAAGTTCTCATGAGTACATTCGACGTAAAACTCCATCATGCCGCATGACTTACATTGCTGGAATGTAGGTAGCGAATAGTTTGCTTCTACATATGGCTGTGTCTTGTTCAACGCCACTCCCACAGGAACAAGCTGTACTTGAAACGATCAGAGGTGATTCAGTGAAACGTAGAATCAGTTACATTGAGCGCCGCTTTCAAAAGCGGATGGAATTTGATCGCTTCGTCCATTGTAAAATTATTCAGCTCATGCGTCAAAATGATCGCGCCTGCCTGAACAGACGAAGGACATGAGACAGATGACACCACGACCTTGGCATGACTTACATTATCAAAAGCGCCTGAATGGCAGGTATCAATGACTTTCTGGTAGTTGTGGTCTACATCCACCGAGGTGACACCACCGATACCAGCCTTCCAATCATTTGAATCGTACTTCCAAAGGATGGTGCGAAGACCGAGCCCGTTCGCGATGGCACGTATACGGTCATCCACGTCACCAAATGGAGGCTGAGGAATATAATTATGATGACATTTCATCGCGCCAGAAGGCAACTGTCACTCACTCGCCAGCAGGTGGGCGTAACGCCCACCACAAGCTTGATAGCTTGCATCTGTATGGTATGTCCCATCAATTAATCAACAATAAAAATAGCGGCATCTGGCCTACAGCTAGAAGCATGGGAAACTTTGTTAATCACTGACGCTAGAATGTAGGTAAAAATAGCCCACTATAATATAGTTCGGCAAAGGCATCTTGATTTGATAAAGAAGTCACTACCAATTTCGTCAATGATCAGCGAGCAGCAAACAAAAGAAAGAACTCACTATATTTATGTGACCATGTATCTAGATGTTGCCTTAGAAATTAATGGAGAGATTTAACCCAGAACTTACGAACGCAGATTTCATGACCTGATTCCCGTTAAGGAAGGGATATGGATATAGATATTCGGACCTTACCGTCAGTCAGACCTCTCTGCGCTTCAAGGGGCCAGTTCATGACGTTGCTACCAATGAAGAACATAGCTACGGAGGCCGCACTGATTGAGAACGCCGCTCATAAAGAGATAGAAAAGTAACTTACTCGCTTTCTGATTTTGGCTTGCTAGATAATCATAGAACGCGTTGTGTGAGCAATTTGGGCCGTCATCGAATCCGTAGCCCAGTGTACGAGGCTGTACAAAGTCAAAATGGAAACTATGATGGCACCTATAAGACTAACCTCTGGGACGCCGGATACATCGAGAGGAAGGCCCGCCGCCTTTGGCGTTACACATTGACTTCCAGTCCACCAGCAATCGGGATCGTTCGCAAGATTATAAGACGCGTAGGTACTCGAAAAATCTCCACTAGGTGTGCCCTATCAACAGAGTTAGATCCAAGCCAGGCAAAGTCGACGCCTTCGGATCACCTTTGGAGAAATGTTGGGGACGCTACCGGAAATGGAGCTCCATTTCGCTTGAGCATTGGTATCACCCGGGAGGATTGTGGCAGGTTGCCAGACGATAGGGAATGACGCAAGTTGGCTAGAAACAGGAGGATAGTTATATGGGGCACACTCGGCATTGGGATCTAGGGACAAGGCGTTAGAACAACGTTCATAGCACTTGATCAGGCGAGACAAAAGCGGCCAAGCGGGTAATAATGGATGATGCAGGGATCAACAGACGCGCAGCATCGCGTGATGATGCCTATAAACATGAGGGTTAAGGCTTGTCATCAAACCATCAGGTCGGAGTCATACGTGAATTAGAGTACCCCTCTTGCCAGGTACACAGACACGTCGAATACAGCATGCTAAAGCGTACCTTTGATAGCAGCTTCACCAGCCTCGGTTGTGCGATCCTGCGCTTGCACGCCTGAAATAATTAACCCGCCCAGTAGAACAGCCCTCGAAATAAGTTTGTTTGTGACTGCAAAGCCGACATCTGCTGTTGGGGACATTGTTGAGGTTCCGTTGTGCAGGGTTGAATTGGTCTCTTGACCAAGAGGAGCGGTGTACAGAAAATGAAAAGAACGTTTGCCGCAAGGCTCTAGGATAGGCGATGTGGAGAAGAATTGGGGGTGCACCGAAGAAAGAACAGAAAGAAGTGGGACCGAAAGAAAGAGAGATCATAAAACCCGCACTTTAGGATAAACGCGCAAAGCAATAGTCCAAAAATAACTCTATGCCATGTCAATTCAGCGTTACAAAGCTCGATCATCGATCGGGTACTTATCAATTGCGGCATACAACATCACCATCTCGGGTATGGATTAGGGTAACCTGTTGGATAGGCATTCTTGGTGGATGTGGCAACGATTTCCCTGATAAGGTATTAGATTTCTATCAAGCACCGATATGTTCAAGAGTCGATGATCCTCGTGGTGGCGTCTACGTCAAAGGCCACTATTTGCCGCACCGGCGGGGAATACGTGGATGACATAACCGGTATAGGGTGGCCTCAAAAAGCTTCCATTCCGACCACAGCATCGAGCGGGACTCTAGGCAGCCCTTTTATTGGACACTATATCGAGGCGGCGCTGACGCATAGTGTCTGTGGCGGGGCCCATGTTTCCGACACCTACGATTACGATGAGGCATCCAGAGTTCAAGAAAAGCCAGGTAAGCATGGACGCCTTCGTGTCATGATGCATCCGACAACAACGTGCGTCCTGTAAGCAGTCGACTTAGGATAGAGGTGAAGTGATGCGTCATGGATTGGTGTATACACTAGAAGCTGTCAGTGAAGAACGATGTCCCCGTTTGCCAACTAATGCATAAAGGAGTTCATAAGAGTCTTTCAAAGCCTTCGTTTCTGATTCAGTGCCATCTCTTTGTAGGCAGGGTGAATGCATCAGGCTGCTCTATAAATAGATCGTTATTTTTGCTAGTATGATAGTACGCACCCAGCCATCGCATCCGCATGGAGACTGGATCAATATCACAGCATGACCGCAATACTTGTGGGATTCGTGTCACTTGAGGACGAAACGTGATCAAGCTAGTGGCGCTGACAACATGGCTCAATGGTATTGGTAACGCGCCTAGTAAAGATATTAGGTTTGCGCGCCTTGTGAAGCTGCGGCCTTAGCTGCCAGGTTGCAAGATTAGAACGAACCTTGCTTGCTTGGTTTGTAATTCAGTAGCCTCTGGAAAAAATAATTCTCAACAACTTGTAAAGCTTGTAAAGATCAGTACTGTAAAAGTTTTTGACAGTGACAACTCCCAGTACACAAGTGGTGGATGTATCATTCTTGTTCTACCAATCTGATACACGTGTCATGGAAGGACATCCTTCGCTGGGAGGGGAAGAGAACTTCGTCTCTACGAACACCTTCTCTACGCCAGCTTTCCGATCATCAAAAGCAGCGTATAGCTCGCACATATCCTCCAACGGCACACGGTGGGTGATTATACTAGGACCATACAGTGAGCCAATACCCTTCTGAACCGGGAGAGACATGAATCTCACAAAGTTGGGTCGAATGTTCCAGGGATGATATAGTCATTCAAAATTTCCTCCCAATACTTGTGCACAGGTACTTGGCCGTTTCCGATCAAGCTGATGTGCCTCTCAGAAAGATTCAAACGTATCAACTGTGCACTCACCGAACGCCCTTTTCCATCAGTGCACCAACGTTCACGCCGTTTGCAAAACCTGCATATGCTGCAATAATTCCACAACGTCCCTGTTTCCTAACGGCAACAATCATCTCGTTGATCGTTTCCGGCACATCAGTCTCAAGCATCAGCAGCTTTTGCATTTTGTGTATCATACTCTTTGGTTCATGAAATGTTCCTGATTCACGTAACATGAATATAGCCTGAAATGTGATATCCAAGGTTCGACTCACCACAATCCAAGGCAACATCAAGGCCTCGTGGCACCATCTCCCAAAGCTTCTTCGGTACGTCAGGGAATGCTTTGAAATCGATCGTCTCTATGTCTAGCTTCTCTCTTGCGAACTGGAGGCGCTCTGGAACTGTGTCTATTCCAATAACTCGCGCCGCGCCTTTGAGCTTCGCCCATTGAGCAGCGCATTGACCGATCGGCCCTAGGCCCTTGAATAGCTGTCAGCAAACACTTGAGCTTCGTTATGAGGAACCGCTCGTTACCCATATACCGACAACGTCGCCCTTTTCCACGCCAGTGTCGACTACGCAGTGATAACTTGTAGGCAATATGTCTGAGAGGTATATGGCTCGCTCGTCCGAGACATTATCTGGAATCGGGAGCAAATTAACATTGCCTTTCGGGACGCGCACGTATTCTGCCTGGCCTCCCGGAAACCCGCCAGTAAAATGCGAGTAGCCGAAGAAACCAGCATCCCTAGTACCGTACATGGCATTTTGTAGGCTACCTCGGGTGTTCAGCGGGTGGGTATATGCGCCAGAAAAGAAGCTTCTTACGAGGAATTATTTGTCCTGTCACAGAATGAAGACAATTTTTGTTTGCAATATTCGCATTCTCCACATGCAATCTGGAAGGAAGCTACGACACGCTGTCCAGGTTTCAGATTTTTTACGTTTGGGCCAACCCGATCTACGACACCCATGAACTAGCGCAATCGTTAGGGATACCGATGCTGTTTCATTCATGTAGCTGGAACTGACTTCGTGCCCCAATATGTCCCCCTTCTGTAAGGTAAGAATTTCGCCATGATATCTGTTTTCGTGCATATAGGATGTCCATCGCGAGACAGAAGGATTGTCTCACAAATGTAAATCCGAACCACAGATGGTAGTCCCCGTAACCTTGAGGATGACATCGTCGGGCTCCGTGATGTCAGGGATGGGCGCGTCGACAACTCGTACGTCCTTGTTGCCAAACCAAGCGAGTGCCTTCATTGTTTCTCCATTTTCCCGAGGCTTATATTCTGGGTGGACGACAGCGTCGACTTGGCCCATGTGCTATACCCCGCTGATATTAATGAAAGTTTATGTGTAAATGCCAATACGAACATCTTGGACGACGTTTGCAGCTGCTTGCATGATGGTAGGTTTAACGATGAGTTCAAAGCCTGCCAGTGGTTTCAACGAATGAATCAATGACGTCACTTACGGATCAGCAAAATTTTCTGTATACTCCCTTGCTATCAAATCGAAGAATGAGCCGCAACCTTGTGCATGCATGACTTCGGGTCGAATAGTGCGTTCAGTTTGCAACTTTTGGTGGGACAGATGCATCATAAATTAGTCAAGTCTAAACGTAAGAAATAGCAAAAAGTTATCAGTATCGCCAAATGTACACAAGATGGGAAACTCAAAGATATCATCTCAACTCTGCCAACTTCCCTCCAGCTGCTCGTTCGACACCAGCCATCATCCTCTTGAGCTTATCATCACCTCGCGCGTCCCTTCTACCAGCATTTCCTCTCCTTGCAGGCCCTTCATCATCATCGTCTTCATCCTCATCTACATCGTCCACCATAAATTCCGCCACAAACTCGGCTATCGCCATTTCGCCAACTTCGCAGAAAGCACGGTTACCCCAGCGCCACTCATAGGTGTTCCCGTCGTCCTCGTCCGCGGCCTGTGTAGCACGTATGCGCTTTACACCACCCTTGGCTTTCCCTTGTTTCGCATCGCCGACCGTGAGTCTCTCAATGTACCCCTGACGTTGTAGTTGCGTGAGGTATGCGTCGAGCGACAAGGAGCGGTGACTGGCAGTTGAGTTGAATTGCACTGGCATTGTTCCCGCAGCGGATGATAGACCCAGCCGCCTCAAATATGTCCGAAACTCATCTGCACAACGAATATAAGTCATAAGGGAATATAATCGGGTGCTGAAATCCTCACTGTCGCTAATAACTCGGCCAGTGACAAGAATGAGCGCAAGGATGGTGTATAAGATTCCATTTGGTCCTAGTTGATCAGCACTGCTCCAGGAGATAATGCTTCCATACGGGCGTGGGGGTCGCTCGTCGTCATCATCATCCCTCACGTCGTCGAAGTCCAGGTCGACAGTCTCCTCCTCGAGAATTTGGTCATCTGACCGAGACGCACGCTCAATTAATTTTGGATCAAGACATGACCGCAAGATGTAAGTTTTGGAGCCCAAGGCAGCAGCTTTCGGGGAGGGTTAACGGTGATTTAACTTGCGATATCTTGCTAGGACTCACCCTTCTTCTTCATTCCCGTAGCCTGACGCGCTTCGTTGAGTTCATCCTCATTGCCGTTTGCCGCATTGGCTTCCTGATCGAGCCCGGCGCGTGAGGGGAGTTCAACGAGCTCCATGCCAAACACCTCGCGGAGTCTGGTCTGTGCAAGTGAGAATATATAGGCAAATGACCTAGAATTTGTTCCAAGGACTATGTCAAGGTAAGTCCAATGTTCATACAAGCATGAAAAGGGCGGCTACTTTTTTTAGTGATATCTTCTCGCCGCAGCGGAACCCGTTTATATTCAGTAAAGAGAGCGAGGCGCACAACATCGTTCACTTTGCGCGTCATGTCCTGCGTATGTCATATTAGCCACAGCGGAGCTGGCGATAAGGTATTCGGCTTCACGTTAGCGATATCGCCAAGGCTTTCTCCCGGGTCGGCATCAATATTCTCCTCCTCCTCTCCGTCGAGATCTATCTCTTCCTCCTGCTCATCCTCGTCCTCATCCCTCCGTCTACTAGCCTGAGTCCTTTGCGTTTGTGTTGGTCGTTGTGACTGTGATGGTCTTTGCGATCTCGTAGCAGCGCGTGCCATTAGGATGGAGGAAGAAAGGCTGATGTGACGTTTCGTGACTAGACGCGACAATGCACAATTACTTATGTGTCACGCAAGCAGATTCTTGATTGAAGCCTATACATGGTCCACGACCTCAAGATACATCTAAGGGCCCTATGACGAGACAAAGAGTGACCAAATTTCACTTCGCAAGAATCGTTGCCCCTCGCGAGGAAGCCGACTCGAGACCAGAAAGCCTGTCCCATGACGCTTATCGAGGAAAGACTTCTTTTCGTAGATAAGGAAGCTATGGGAGGCATCAGATGAATCCGGATTGCTTATATCCCGGCGTGTAATTGGAACTAGACCCACCAGAAGCACGCTAGTCCAACGTTCATCTGTGGGGAATTTCTAGGTGAACTGTCCTGTTAGCATGCTATCTGTTTCAGCCTCGCCCCCATCTTTCACTTTGGCGACTTCCGATGTCCATGATACAATGGACAAGCTCCATAGCGGAAAATCCGCCAACAAAGAAATAGGGGGCTCACTCGGATTGACGCCTGCAACGTTGACTGTCGATCTGAACAGGTGCTTCTTGGTTTCTCTTTCGTCCTTTGCTTCAGTCTGATGGCCCAACTGTTGCATCCCGCGAACATGACCTCATTATACTCCAATGTTCGATCGCAGGCTGTACAGTTTATGCAGTTAATCTGAGTACCGCAATGCCAGGACTTCATGATACGCAGGTTCTCCTCTTTCCTGAATTGGACATATGTGCAGCATAGGTCTTTATCACCATGGTCAACCTGACTGTCGGAGATGGCATATCGGCACTGACCACTGATCTGATTCTACCTTCGTGTCACCTTGGTGTCGTTCACGCCCGGTAATGGACTAATTTCTCACCCCAAATGTTATCTATCGTCTGCACAAGGCCCGGCTGATCGATCGTATGAACATGACACTGCATATGAATGAACACAGGCCAATCTCCTGGCTTTACACCGACTCCAATCGCAGCACAGACATCTGCGAAAGGGAGTCCTTTGGCTTGAGGCCATGGAGGATCGGGTGGCACAATGAGTTGCTCTCCAAATTTCCAAACATGTATGGCTAGCAGGTAGAAGTTTTTTTTTGCTTCAGTGGGGTATTAAACGAAGAACCTATATATCTTGCTCACCAAAATATTTCATATCAACTTCGAGTAATCGAGTGTAAAATTCAAGCGCACGGGGTGCCGATGTGAATTTGCGACATCGGCGCCG
>JASFDG010000637.1:0-11362 GCA_036937095.1 Phaeolepiota aurea
TGCTACAGGCATTAAAAATAGATAAAAATCTATTTTTAGTAAATTTTTTTAACCCCTCGGACACCTACCCCCCCCCCTACCCCCGGTTCGGGATTCAGATGCCGGGGGCCCCTTGGAAAAATTTTATTAGCATGAATATTGCATGGATATCCCCACCAGGCAATATAGTCCTGTACCAGCAGTACAGTAGTGCATGTGGCGGCCGCGGTGACCATGGGCAACGTGTTAGTCAGCATATACCATCTCACTTTTGACCGCTTTGTCGTTGACAACATGGTCATCTCGTCAGTTGGGCGCAGCCAGGCTATTTTCACTGTCTTGACGTCCAAGACCTTCCTCACATAGTGTACATTGCAAGGTGAGTTGCTTTCCGGTGGTCTTGGCAATAGCGCATTTCTGGGATCAAAATCTCCGTCTCTCTTTTGTAGAACTGGTCTGCCTCCCAATCCACATCAGGTTCTAGTCCGATTGAGCACCCCATGTAATCATTGGGGTTGAAGGGATGCTGGTCAGAACCTGCATTTCAAACTGGTAATGTGCTGGTTCCGTTGTCGATACTCCCCACTGTGTTTGAGTGTAGAAGCGTAGGCTGGCAGTCTCAAGGTCTTCTTGAGGCGGCGTTGGAGGTGTATTCAGGTCTCCACTTGTAAGTAAACTCATGTGCATGAATAGGTAAAACAAAAGATTCGCATTTCGGACTCTAATGCAGCCAAGATCCCAGTGAAACTATAGTATAACTCTATGCTCCTTAGCTTGGTGACTCAGTTCTTGCAACGAGAACCCGCACGGGCCAGGTTTGCTTGAAAAAATTCGCCCGTTGTTTTTGGAATATGAAATGGTGACCCAAAGAAAGGATGGGTATCTCACTGCCCTTTACAATACGAAACTATTGGCTATGGCGGGGGGAAATACGACTGGACGGCATCATTTCGAGACCGAAACCACCGATGGCCTGGTCATATTTCAGGTCATGTTTCAAAGCGAAAATTAATCTTTCCAAAATATGTAGATCCTTGTGGGTCTATTTCAAGCGTACTCGTCGGAATCAGCGCTCCGGCTGTTAATTTTGTAACGAGGCCTTTTTGCTCCGGCGTGAAATGGACGTCACAAATAGCAATAGTCCTCCATATCTATTGACGGCTTATCCTCCTTGTTTACGACGACAACGCTCGGCCGGGCGCGTGAACCACCATTTGTGGTCTGGAAATGTTGTCGTTTCGCCATGGTCTTCTATTTCGAACTAAGCCCTGCCTAGGCAATGGCTGTACGTCCCCTTATTAGAATGAGTGCTGGCGGATCAACGGCCTTCCCAGCGTCTAAACGCAGGGGTTATGGATTGCCGATTAATCGATAGGCACTGGGTGTATGCAAGCAGATTATTCTGATCGTCAGGACATTGCATCGCTGGCCCCTTATCATCGCTCAGATCGGACGTAAACCCTCGTTGAATACGTAAAATTTTACAACTTAAAACTTGAAGACATCTTCAATGAAACACGAGGCCTCCCGCGAACGGACAGCATCCCTGCCTAAGTGCAATGTGGCTATCCCGGTGTGGTCGGAAACCACGGAACAGAAAATATGGCAATGACAAAGTAAGCTGAAAACCCCGCCGCTGCGTTCTTGGAGACTGATGAAACGATACCTGGCTATTTTCAAGCCATCGAGGAATTGCTGACTACGCTTCTCTCTGATACAAATCAGTTGTAAGAGACGTCACCAGCTTACATCCGCTGTACTGAATGGGCTTCTTCAAACATTACGGACTTATCCAAAGCTATAGCAAACGCTCAGTATAAGGAGAGGATAGGTTCTTCTGGAAGCACGCCACCCTTGTTTACTGTCTCAATACCGTCATTATATCGCTCGCCACATTTATCCATTTTACATTCAAGGACGATGTCGAACGGCACCAACGCGACTAGCTTCATCCTCCCAGACCTTGTGTCACATTGCCAATTCCCACTCCAGATAAACCCGAATTGCGACGAAGTGGCTTATGAATCTGAGCAATGGCTTCTGCGAGCGGCCAACCACAGCGCAAAGAAGCGAGGAAAATTCATGGGTCTTAAAGCAGGACGCCTGACTGCGTCATGCTATCCTGACACAGATGCTTTCCATCTCCGTGTATGCGACGATTTCATGAACTACCTTTTCAATTTGGATGATTGGATGGACGAATTTGACGTCGAGCACACAAACGGGATGGCAGATTGCTGCATCAACGCCATGCGCAACCCCTTCGACTTTCAAACTAATAAGCGGGCAGGCATGATGACAAAATCGTGAGTCTTCCACGTTGTTGATCTCCGTTTGCCAGGGAGCTCACCTATCAATAGTTTCTTTTCTCGACTATCGCGCACAGCCGGCCCAAACTGCAGAGAGAGATTTATTTATAGCATGGAACTCTTCTTCAAGGCGGTTGCACAGCAATCCGCAGATCGGATGCGTGGCGCTACACCTGACTTGGAATCATACATTAATATTCGTCGAGACACTAGCGGATGCAAGCCATGCTTCCAGCTTATCGAATTCGCCGCTGGCATAGATCTGCCAGATGTGGTCATCGATCATCCTACAATCCAATCTTTGGAAGAAGCCACTAATGATTTGGTTACCTGGTCAAACGTATGACACCGCTTTCACCGTTTCTTGCAACTGAAGCTAATGCAACTAAAATGGTGATGTAGGATGTATTTTCGTTTAATGTGGAACAATCGCGCAACGACACTCACAACATGATACCGGTGGTCATGTCACAGAAAGGGCTAAATCTCCAAGAAGCGGTGGATTTTGTTGGAGCGTGCTGCAAGGAGAGCATTGATCGCTTCAACGCCGAACGGCAACATCTTCCGTCATGTGGACCAGAAATAGATCGTGACGTTGACATCTATATTCAAGGCCTCCAAAACTGGATCGTCGGTAAGCACTATCTTTCAATGCATACTTCGAATCCTAAATTTTATTCTTTAGGCTCTCTACACTGGTCCTTTGATTCTGAGAGATATTTCGGGAAGCTCGGAGGGGAGATTAAGAAACACCGCATCATCAAACTTTTGCCCAAGGAAGCTAATTAACAAGGAACGGATAATGTGTTAATGAGCAGCCACCGTCAGTCGATTATTTTAAATTATACAGCTTCTTATTTATACATCCACCTACTTATAACTCTATGTATGACGTTTGTAATCGTAACTTATCATCTTCTACTGTCGCAAGCGGACATACTGTCCGTAATATGCGAGAGCAAGCCAAAGCTTCTCCGAGCCCTTAGCTCAACCGGGTGCCTGGCGGGAATATACATGTGTCTTGTCGTGTACTCTGGCGTGACTTTTGGGACGCGGTTCAAGCTTTGATTACAAATTACATTTACAACATGCCTTAATTCTCGCCTGTCGTCGAAAGCACAACTACAAGAGCACTGAAACCTTCAATGCGGGTTAGACCATAACCAGCGGAGTTCCCAAGGATGGGATCGTGCACAGATGCAAGTGTGCGGGGGTTTACGCTGCGTGCGTGTCCTCAGCCTCTGGCGGGGCCCATCCCTGCGATATAGAGCGTGACAGTAACCAGAGTAACAGCGATAGAGCTCAAGCCCATTGTAAGGTTGGAGGCGCTGATGAACAAGCAAATGCCCAAAATAAACACGAGAACAAGCTCGTGGGTTTGAGGCATGAAGATTACCTCGGAGTCCACAGCAAGCTGCGAAGTGGAAGGCTGAGTGGGTTCTCCGACACAGCCGCCACTGCACTGTCACCATTCTTTGCGCCATCAAAACTTGGAGATCTGGCGGTGGAGTTTCATCAAGCAGGGGTACGTTTTGGAGGTAGGAGGATACAAAGTCGCCGTTTGTCAAGTCGGAAGGCGAATTCCTTACTATTAGCATCATGTGGCCATACCGACTTCCAAGCTGGCACTGGCCTGAGGCCCTGAGCTAAGTTTGGAAGACCCTCAATTCAAGGTGTAAGATGCATATAATCATTTTTGACTTGGAGTTCGACATAGAATTCAATTATGGCTGCTGGCGATGGTGGGGACGGCTATCAACGGTGGTGGTTGTGTAACATTGATTGTTTGGACGGCAGGATGATGCCCCTGGGACCAAACTCGAAAAGCATTCTTGACATATACATTCCTGGAGCAGAAACTATGACCAACAGTGCGGAAAACCAGAAAATGGCAGAATTCGCAGCACCCCTAAGACGGTTGCCCGCAGAGATCAATGACATGTTGCCTGGCATTCTTCTGCTCTGAACCCCCGACACCGAGAACTGCCTCAGGAGTGTCTCCATCGAGATTTTCCTGTGGGCAAAACGTCAATATGAGGGTTGCATAAGATGGGAAATACGTACACGGCCACGATCTGCACCTGCGTTTATTAGAAGGACAGCGGCCTCAGCGTGTGCCGAGTCCATTGCGAGATGAAGGGGGGTGTTACCTGATAGCCATATGCCAGTATGTTAGTCAATTTAACTTGTGGATCCAGATAGGAGTGATTTACCGATACGGTCCCCTGTATTCAGGCGCGGTTTCGTGGGATTCGATGGGTCCAATAGGAGGCGTATGAACCCCACGGAACCAGTTGTTGCTGCGCGGTGGCTGCGAGGATGAGGTATACATGAGCAGCGACAATCAAAGCAGTTCCAGACTCTCATACAGAGGCAATTGGTTGGCCTTATCTCTTGCATTGATCTGCCTCAAGATACAGAACTCCTCGGTCATGAGTTTGTACAGTACGTACGTCTGCGCCCCTCGAAATGAGTAGCCTGCCAATCTAAGCAAAATCATCAGAAGGAGTCACAAAACGAGGGTCAAATTGACAGCGCACGTCGATGCGAGATTTCGATGCTGCATAATGCCTAACATAATTAAATATATCAATATTGGCATGAGGATCGGCAAACCAGGGGTTATTTACAATGGGGTTAACCATTTCTCAGTCTTCCTGTCATAACAATGGATAAAGTTACTGTTGGTAAATTTGGCAAGCTACACACCTCGTTACGTCTGCACCTGCCCCGATTAGCTCTTGGACGATGCTTTCATGGCCTGCACTAACTGGGAAGTATGACTGATTGGCAAAGAGGTCTCATAGGACCGCATAAGCTACCTGCAATGTGTAAAGGCGTCCAGCCGCTATTATCCAGCTTGTCTATTTCGGCTTTCTGGTCGATAAGGAAACGTGCTATGTCGATTGAGCCAGATGAGGCTGCCCAATGTAAGGGTGTCCTCTCATCCTGTGCGACCATCAAAATAAAGAATGAGCATATTCGAATGAAGTTGTCTTACGACATCGACCGCATTTATAAGTTTCGGATCTTCTGATATTAAGGCTCTGAGCAACGAGAACTGATCTAAAGAGCGACGCAATATGTTGAGCTTTTAGAAAATTGTGATGCTTGGAACGCACTGTTCTGAGCAGCTGAGTGTACAGACAGCGTCGACATTTTTGCTAAGTAAACTTATGTTTGTACGACACGGTTCTGTTACTCGACGATGAAATTGATGAAGGTTTATGGCAAGCTGACGTTGTCGCGACTGGTGCGTGACGCAACAAATTATGATCATTTGTCATCAACACCTAACCCCCCATTCCGTTGACTCCGGGTCGACAATTGTTTTTCCCGACAACTCCTATGCCTTCTGCGCAACCATATGTTCATGTGGAAAATTCCAACATATCGCAGAGCCAACATGCATTGCTTCCATTTCTGCAATCGCAATCGCAAAACACCCTGACAAGGCTTTATCAACGCCCTTCGTCATGTCTTTCAATATTTCGGTTATCTGTCGCCTGTTAATTCGATGCTGTAAAGGACTGACCGTCATGCAAATTTAGATTGCTTGCACCGCTGGAGAGGCAACTCATCATGAATCTATTGTGGCTGGAATCTGCAATTCAAGCATCGACCATGGCAGCATGGGTCATCCGCGAAAGCAAAAAGTGGAGCCTTTCTGCCAGCTTACCTCGAAGTCATTTAAACAGGGTATCATTGTCTAGGCTGTACGATGACGCTCTAGGAACCCTTTCGCGCTTGCATATTCTGCCTGGCTCGGCTGTCAAGCTGTTTTTGAATCCAACTTTTAAGTCAAGCTTCCGACAAGCCATAACTGGGGGGTGATTACCATGCGGCATATATCATCGTTCGGAATGATGACTGTGATATCAGAGGTTCAAGTGGCAGCTTTGGCGTGCCAACAGAGAATGACGACAAGCGCTCTCCCATTTCTGTTGAGGCTCTCGACGGTTTTGCTCTAGAGCGATGGGAGGTATGCGATTATGTCACATCGCGAAACAGTACTGATAGCATACATAGACCGTCCTTCACTACATGGTATCCTCTGGTACCGGTCAAAACCCTACGAAGCCTTCGCAAGGCGTGTTGTTCTTGCTCCAACGCAGTGGTCTAATGACGAATTTTCGGTTTGTGCTCCGCCACTGGCTATGGATCTATTGAAGTGAAGCTTTTGGAAAGCGGCTCACCTTTGCAAATTACATCGACTGGGTTCCAGTTCCTCTTGCATTCGCCTCACGAACAACTTTGGGACCTACTGCTGCAGTATTTGCAGATGGCAGAAGTGTGATTTATGCTCGCATCCTTCATCAGTCAGCTAAGTGACCAAGTATAGGAGCGACAGATGGACCTCGTCGAAGTTCTAGGTTTCCTATTCATGCTTTCGACCATGGAACTTGGACGAGTCAGTTTGGTTCTTCATCTACATTGGCATCATCTGATTTGGGCTCTAGGAATACTCCACAGAAAATCTAAGTGGAACGCAAAAGGCCATGCTCGAAGACTTACGAGATTATGGTCTCATATGGCAGCGCAAAGTACGTCCATGTGCCGACACGTTGCATATCTTCTTACACTACTGGATAGCCTTCATCGCGGCGTTTCAGCCCGACTCGCCTATCCACCACTCTGACCTCTTCTTCGCCACCCCTTCCCACGTCGACCGGCACTAGCTCCGGTCCCCAAGAAGGCTTCATAGTTCTTGAAACTAATTACCGGGTATACGCCTACACAGGTATCTCATTGTCAAAGGTCAACCTCCTGTCCAGCTTCTCATAGTCACCAGACAACCCGCTACAGACCGCCGTTCTTAATCTTTTCGTTTCACTAAAATATCGTTTCCCAAACCTCGTTGTGGGATCTATCACTCGAGATAGCGTCAAAAAGGCCCTTTTGAATGGCATTTCGGCCGACCAGGCAAGCTGTTTATATTTTCCGGTGATTCATTTCCTGATTTCCTGGTTCGTCCACAGATAATCGCCTACCTTGTGACCCATGCCCACCCTCAAATGCGGAAGAATGTGAGTGGTCTTCTGAATCACCTCACCGCCCCGATTGATAGCCACCGTAGAACCCTCTTTTGCCCGTCACGGTTCAAGATCAAATACGACTTTGGGAACTGGAGAAAAATCGTTTGAACTCCCAAGAAGGTCTCTTGATCTGTGGTGCAAAATTGCGTAACAATTATTAATGCGATCATCTTGGCAGGCTATCTCTATACGGCGTTCGCATCCCAAGCGGATTACGAATTTGTGTTAAAGTATGCAAAGGAACTCAACGTTGTACTCTGGGAGAACGCTTCCAAGCGCTGCTTTTTCGGAAGTTTGGATGGACACGCAAATATAAAAGGATTTATCGAAAGAAGAACTATGGGAGCCAGTGCCTAATCTTACCTCTTCTGCATACCCAATATCCGACCCCTTGAGGCCTACCAATGGTGAATCGCTTAAAACCATAATCATACTGATGTGCTCATCAGACCGAAAAACCCAAGACCTCGTTTACAATGCATCCAAACTGATCATATTCATGCCCGGTACGTTACGGCAACTCTCTAGCCCCTATTATCTGACTATTGTGGGATTTTCAGAGGAGCCATATTTCACCACCCTACTTATGACTTCCGTTGACGCTTTTATACGGTTGGAGCTCTCAGTACCAGATCCACACATTTAATACCGAATTAAATTCCTTGTCATATGTGGTGTTGAGCAATTGACCACCATGGATCGCGTTCTGATGTTTGGGCATCAACCTGAAGGAGCAAGAAGATGAGATTCCCGAGATGCACGGAATGGAAGTCAATAGTACGACTTTCTTCGACGTCAAGATAAATCTGATCCCATTTGCCTTTGATCGAAACTCCGTTAGGTTGTTCTAGGCTCATTGCAAGAGGATTTTTTTTACAGGATTATGTCTACGGTCCATGCGTAAGGTGTGCGTCAGAATTTCAAGAGACAGAGAGAGGATGATTAAACATTTGAGGGAGCTCCAAGTACGTATTCCAAGAAAGATAAATCGGTGCTGTATATATCTGCACTAAGCATCGCCATAATCCTCAACATTTGTGAAATCTTCAGGACTAGACAGGGATCCTGACCCAGGCGCATAGGAAGTGCCGTAAGGATGCCCGGATTGTTGTGATACTGGGTGGAGGGTGCCTGTTCCCATCATCCTATCAGACGATGGCCAGGCTGGTCTAAACGACTGGGATCCGGTATGATAGCTCTGCGCCGAGAATGGCAAGGTCGGGGAGGGAGTGGTGAACGACGCAACGGAATGAGGACTCGAACGCCGTTCCTTGTCATGATCGGCCCCCCGAGCGTGCCATTGCAAGCGCTGCGAGACAGTCTCCCTACCAGTGGAGTGCCCAGGGTATCCACCACCACCAAAGACAGACATGTTATCGTTCTCGCGTCTCTGTGGTATGGCTGTGGTATCCTCGAACGGGTGGCCTTGCCGCACTCTTGGTCGCTCCATGTACATGGTATCCCCCATCGTCGAATCTTGGGTCCCGCTCTGCCAGCGACTAGTTTGCGAATGCAGGGATGGCCATTGCTCTACCTGAGACAGCATGGTTGCATCACGTCGTCTTGCTGTGCTGTGGGAGGATTGCCCTGCGCTCGCCGAGGATGGCCAAGCAACATCCTGACGAGAAAGTGGTGACAACAAAGTATCTGCCCCTTGCCATCTCTCGTTGGCACTGCTACGCGCGTAAGTGTTGGGTATAGTGGGGCTATGGCCTTGGGTTAGTGGGTACAACGAGCTTTCACCAAAGGCATTAGGTATGGATGGTGTCCAGGTTGGTGATTCAGGCAGCTGATACATTTCCTCGACTTTGCACTCAACGGGTTCTAGATCCTCGGCTTCGCAACTAAGGGTCCTCTTAGAAAGGTCAAGAATAGATCTTAACGACAACGTACATAAGTCTGGGCTTCCCATCAGGGCCAATCTCGATTTTGGGGGGCACACGAAAATTCGTCAAACGGAAAATGTGTGGAGGCATGTATAAGCCCATGATATCACCTCGAGAGGATGGCCTCTATATCCGTTCTATCAATGGCGACCATCAAAAAAATCCCCTGTGACGCACCTTAAGTTTGCCCGATCGAATATCTTCCAGAGTATAGTACGAGATGAGATGGAGGTCAGAGCCCTCGATGGTAACAGTAATCGTCTAGGCCAGTGTGCGCCGTGAGCGACAGTGAAGATGAATAGTTTGCGTTTCGTACCTTCTTAATGAGTCCATTTGGTTTAAATGTCCCTTGTTCGCCAGGCGAGTGACTGCTACTAATGAGACTTTTATATCCTCCAGGTCCTTGGTCGGGGGGACTCCTTCTGCCTAACCCCTTTCCCGTCATCTCTTCGCTGGGGTAAGACCTTTTCTGACCCCCTCTGCTGCTTGTTCTCTCGTTGATCTCGCGGTACACCTGGTACAGGGGCTAGGTTCGGGTGACAAATAAAGGATCAGACTCAACAACGTACCAGAAAATTTCCAACGATACGCGATGGTGACCAAAGCAGGCCATCTGACATGCTTAAGCATTGCCCACTATTGGACAGGTGGGTGCGGGCTTACCCGTCCATCTCTTTATGCCACTTTCCTCGACGCTAAAGACGAAGACCGCACCACTCTTGATCATTGACCTGCGTTCAGCATCGTTGAGGCGCCGAGTGATACGTGGAATCACTCCTTGGCGTGCTGCATGTATCAGTCGTAGTGCATTGACTGTGGTTTCGACATAACCGGTGAATGGAGGCACGTCTGGGTTGCTCGTCATTTTAGCCGGATGAGCTTGAGGTTGTTGGACAATCGAGAGGTTGTGGGATGAGTTACGGGGAAGTTGAGCCTCTTTATCATCCGTCTGCTTGTTCTTTTCATTTCTGGCTCCGAATCGATAGCAGTAAGAAATTTGCCACCTGTAGGGCGTTCCAGATATGACACCTTACATCGGCGTCCAATAGCCTTCGAAAGGCAAGGGGAATACGTGAGCCGGAAGCCCTGTTTACTTGACATATACAACGCCACTTGTCACTCGTGTCACTGCCTTCTTACAAACCTCAGCTGTGGGCTTCTTGCCTCAGCTTTTGACCCAAACCTTCACCAAACTGTCCTATCGAGGCCTACATCTTCAGTTCATTCACGTATTTGGACAGCTACAGATCCGATTATGTGCATGTGCCCACGCCCGATGGGGACTTCAGACTTGGTACGTGGTCAATTCGAGGTGGTGATTTGTTGCTGCTTCTCGGCAACCTCAGAAGATAGATTTTGCTCTTAGAAGCATGGTCAGAATTTTGTTAAACGAATTGTGGGTGCCTCAAATCCAACGAGCGTATTCCCTGAAATATCTAGAAACCTTGATTCCTGAGTAGGGTCTACCGTTTCTCCGTGGACCAAATCCGGCCCGTTCCCTTCTGGCGCTTAAGCTCATATACCAGAAACGCAGAAATTATTTTGACTCCCGTTGTGCAACTTGTCCACCCATTTGCAGGATGGATTTTGGATGACTGCCCAGATCTGTTGTGGAGAAGTCACTTGACAACACTCAATACAGGGAATAAAATCATCCATGCCGCTCCGAGGCCTGATTCATGGTCTTGACAATTATTTACGTTGAAGAAAATTTCTTGTGAATATTCTGTCTTGAGGACAGGCAACGGACACGCCATTTTAAGCAGAACGCGAACAGGGCGACTTCGTTAGAGGTGGGAATTGAAAGTCAGCGATGGCGGGAGTGCACCAAGAACCAGGGTGACGTTAGGTGCATGGCACACATGAGGCCGGAGATCTGCCGGCAATTGAGAGCTCGATGGGTATACTAAATTGGCTGGAAGGTTGCAGGAAATCGTCCCTGAGAATTCAAAATATAACAATCGAAAATTCGAAATATCGTATCAGAAAGAATCGAGGCATCACATATGCAGGGTCATATACACGACTAGTAGTACGAGGTGAAGAAAGCTGATTATAAGGTTTCTTTTTTGGACACAACGAAGCCACCTTCAAATCCTATCATACCAACGTCGGTCGAGGTTTCACGCCAGCGTCCCACAAAGTTTTGGTC
>JASFDG010000638.1:0-11351 GCA_036937095.1 Phaeolepiota aurea
TTCAACCCCACCACGATTCGTTCCTGGCCGAGTGCCGACCCCATGTATATGATACTGCTCACCAACAACTTCTTTCACCGCGACCATCAATTTATCAAGGCGATTGATGATCCCAAATGCCGTGGACACGCCCACACAGAAGATCCTATCAAATCAGTTCGTCCGACCCATAGCGTCGTGCGAAAAACGGGGATTTCACATACATGTACTGCTCGTTCTGCATCGTCTCGAGGGTGAGCATTCTCGGCAGCCCATAATCCTGCTCTGACTCTTTATGGATCACATCGAGCCCATGGTACCGCAGCATGAATCGGTCGAGCAGTGGGCAAGGCGTGATCTGAGGCAAAGGGTAACCAGAACGAAGTGATGATGATATCATCGCTGGTGATAGCGGTTAGTCTTTTGTGGAGCTTGAAAACTGTCAGCAACTGACTGATCACCGCGAGCAGATCCCCCTGAAAATCAGGGTCGGCAAAGCGGGTCCGTCTCAGGAGCGCACGAGTCCACGAAGGTTCGAGGTGCTCAATGACCGACATGAAGTGAGATAACATGTACGCGACCTGCCTGAGAAATTCATGGCGTCAGCCGATACCTAGCAATAATCTCAATAGCTGACATCTGCAGGTCCATTACGGTCTGATAGCGCTGTTTTGGCCACCTGCCCCGCAAGGAAAACTGCCATGCACAGAATCAGCCTACAGGCTACCTACGTATATAAAATGTGGATAAAGTATACCTCATATTTGACGTTTGTTCGAAGCACAGCGGACCGGCTTATTTTGTTGCGTATCGCAATCAAACTCGTGATGATTTCTTGAATATCAGACTCATTCCTAGAGTTGGCGAACGAGATGATTGAGCAGTAAATTGCACCCATTTCCGTCGAAGTTGTTGCGAGCCATTGCCGTTGATAATGTCGGATAGTCGTCGAAGGTGGTAAAAAGGATATTATACTATGGCAATCATTAGATTCTGACAAGGTGGTGGGTTCGAATCCTTACTCACAATGCTGCAAAGACGCCCGCAGCTACAAGGATGCAGCGTCGCTAGATGTAGAGTTAGTCTCAACTACAAGTCAAAAAATACCCATGCAATCGAACCCAATACACCGTGAAACCAACACCAGGAGCGCCGGGGAACAAGATGTGCAGAGCTTGGTATGAGTACCCAACAACCTAGATACAAAATATGTGGGCGATACAAGCGCAAAGGGCGTACCGGGGACTTACCAAAACGGCAGTCACAAAGAAAACGATGACCGTCATTGGCGGGCCAGGGAAATACAAGCGCACAAAAAAAAAGAACGGGAAGCAAACACCACAAACAGCAGCGAGGCCATAAGCATTCCCTCGCCCGTTGCCACACGAGATATACCTTTAATTGCTTGAGATATAAAGATGTGACTTTTCTGAGCGGCACGTACCACATAACCATTCCTACTGCACCACCTAAAAATGTACTAACGATCCGCGCAAAAAGTCCAAATGCCGTGTCCCCCCGGAATCGGGCCAGAGTGAGTTGTCCCATGAAGCTATGATGATACGTCACTCGCTCAGCTTTCACCAAAAGCGCTTATGCCTGCATGACGCACATTGCCCAGCTGAACCTGTTTTCTGCAGAAGCGAGATAATGAATACGTGGCCTGCGTTTTTCAAAGTAGCGTCACATACCTGATGCAAATGTGGCCGTTGACTTGAAGAAAGAGGGGAGGCAAAGTGCCACTATATTCAAAGCAAGTGAACACTATAATTGAGGTTGATTGAGGCAGTATATACCCGTAAAAAGGCCAGCTTTCACTGCAAACAAAGTGTTGCCCCCTGCCAAGCTAGCGACGGCGAGGTAAATGTGACTCATGACCCACTCGAGGGTGTTTTGGGGCGGTAGCGCATCGGGGTCTCTGCGCTTAGGCAGCCCAAGGTCATCAACCACCGTAGGGTTCACACCTCTCAGGACATCTAGAACAACGATGTATGAGGCGATTCGACAGGCTACTCATAAGGTGCGATTTCGTACCGGGGTCGTCGTCATCATCATTCTGCACATTCTCGGGTATCTCCCAGTGATTCCAGGTAATGAGGTTTTTCGCTGGCGTCCACAACCTGTTGCGCCGTCGTTCCTTTTCTAGACGGATCGCTTCGTCCAACTAGTTTCGTGATTCACCAAAGTGAGATACGAAAGTCATTCTACTTTGATAAAACATACCATTTCCACCAAGATACCCATGAATTGTATGAGATGATACTGATACACATAACAGTGAAACAGGTAGCGGTGTGGCGGTGGGACTTCCCGTCCAGTATCCTCGCCTTCAACTAAGCTCTCAAAAATAGAGCGGTATGGGTCAAGCACGCGATGCCTGAATGTATAATGTTCAGGAAAGTTCAAAAGAGCAAGCAATAAAACTCCACCTTCCATCATTCCGAAAGTTCGCGAGCGTCATCGCAACACGATCCCTGATGGTCTCCATCCTCGAAACCCGTAGGCGGATCTCGCTGGCCTTCTGTGAAGGGGGAATCCAGAACTGCAGCCGTCCTTTCCGGACACCGTCCAACCAATTACGCGCTTCGATGAGACCCAGTCGGCCTACCTCCAGGACAGAATCACAGCTGGCAAGAGATCATGTTATGCTCCTGTTCGCTTACAATCAAATAGATAGCGTACCTATCGCTGAGGAGTGCTGTCGTCCGGACGGTGTGCATCTCCACGTTTGGGTCGTGGAGCTGCGTCGCCTCGAGGTTCATATACCGCTGCGATTCAAAGACGCCAACCGCATATTCATGGCGGAGAGACTGGCGAGACCTGACTAGATGCACCAGCGAACTATGAAGGAGATGGTGGTGGCCCCTGTGAGTATGTGAGTGCGAGTGCGAATGCGGGTGATGGGATTGCGCTTGGGCATGTGCACGCGAAGCGGCGTTTGACTGCTTGTCCCGAATCTGTTGGCTTCGGCGCAGAGATGGCTGGTCCAGCTCGCCATGTTCTGACGGAGTGCTATTTCGCTCAGGAGATGGCGGGCGCGACGCAGCCGGGGTCGACGACTCTGGTGTCATTGGCTGAGAAGGACCAGGGGTCCCTGGAAACTTCTCCCGCATCGGGTCGATGAGTATAAAATACAGTCCTAGTCCATTCGCGCGGCCAGCAATGCGTCGGGACATCTTTTGAAACCCGAGAAAATCGTCCGGAGAGAATCGGGCGTAGATAAGGTCGTTTTTGAGCAGCCGCCCCGAAGCGGCTAGCGGAACTAGGGCTGTTTCGGCCTGTACCACTGATTTCATGATGGATGCAGCCAGGGAAGAGAATTCGGGAGAATCTGTGGATGTTTTGAGAAGGACGCGGTGGAGCTCTAGGGAACTAATTAAAGGGGTTACAACAGCCTGTAATCGTGTCGTGAATTGGGCAGATATCGTTGAAGGAAATATGAGGACAGAGCCAATCAGCGAAAGGGCGCTGTGAAAAGCGAGTGGGAGGATGATGGCTTTTCCAACCTATACAACTTCAAGATACCCTTCCCCGGGAGTGCGAAACCAACTTACTGAATAGAATGGATATGGGAACAAGACTGCGGTGGTCATCGAGATGTCTGAATTCGACGTTCATATTGGAGAGACAGACATTGACGAAGGTGCGCACCTATGCAGATACATGCAAATACACAGGCGAATAAGTATGGACCAGGACCTTGTTTCGCTTTGATATACAGGAAAAAAGCGCTCCCAAAGAAGATGAACACCCCAATCACAACGGTTGGCTGATACAGGCTTGGTTAATGGTATATGTATTTCAGAAAATGTACAGACGTACAGCAGGTTCCAAGTATATCCCAGAGATAGCCTCTGAAAACGTAGCAGAGGGATTGCGGACGTTCCGCGATAGGTCGGCCAGGTACAGACCAAGGCAACACCACCTAGGGTCTTTGAGTGTGTGGCAACGAAATGGATCGAGGAGAGAACGACTCACGCCCATGCCGTAGCCACGAATAGAAGAATCAAAGACTCGCGCTCGGCGACTGCCATGAAAGGATCACTGGGAGGGGAAAGAAATCCAGCTAAAGGCCCAGAATCAGGACGTGTAACATCATATTAAAGAGCGACTCGCCGATGATGATAAGAAAGCTGGCCTTCTTATGTTTAGACGATGGCTCAACGAGACGCTGCTTAGACTTGCCTGCCCTAACCAGACTTGTACTTTGGGGATCACAAAGATCACTACGGACACCCAAGCCACTACTGCACATCGAATCACAGGTTTGATTTTCGACCAGTTCCAGTTGCCAGGGATCCACTCGAGAGATGCTGGCACCTGGAAGCTGATCTTCTCAAGCCTAGACCCGCTGCCTCCTGAGGAAGATGAATCGGAGCTTGACTCTAGGCGGACAGTCTTTTCGTTTCGGCGATTGCGAGTTGCGTTTCTGTTACCTTCCATGTCGTATTGGCTGACAACAACTCGCAGGAAACTTTTTGACAAAAGTTGGCCGGCTGACATCATAGCCGTAAATCACGTTATCTGACAACTTGAACACGGAAATAACAAACCGGTACATGTAAAGGGTACATCCTAATAATCCTAAGAGCTAGAACAGAGTGAAGGAGGCGAGTAGGAATGGCACTTGGTTATTTTTGAGGATGGTATAACAGATACCCATTGAAATTCCGTCTACAGCAATTGAAACAGCCCATCGCCAGCATCTTACTCACTCCTTCACTTGGTTCAACCCTCTGTCAATTGGGCGATGAGCCCCCCCCTGTTGTGATGGAAGATAACGCCGCCTTCAGCTTCACCGAATTGTACAGAGGGACAGCCTGCCACCAGTCGCAGCGCCGCGCGGGACGCTCCATCCCTTCCCGCGGCAATGAGGCATGACAGGATTAGGTGATCATCCCGACTAGGAGGAGAGGTAAGTAGGCAGAGACTGGGTAATGGCTGCGGGCTACAGAGTTGGTGACAATCCCTGGACCCCAGATCACCCCAACATTGAACACGATGACCAAGTTGAGTTGGCTAGTAAGTTGGGACAGAGTGTCACGACTGGAGCAGCTGGCCCACCCAGGATAGGTTTTTTGCCCAGAATTATTGGGTTGATCATCATCGGCGAGCCATCAAGGTAGAGTTAACACACACGAGGGACCAGGTGATTTTGTTGGACGCTTAGTGGGAATTTCATTCGCCCGACCGTCGCTCAAGGGATCCATCCACCTTACAAGCTCCTACTATTAGCACTCAGGAGAATGGCGGGGTTAAATTTAGCCTTACATTCACTTAAAATATTTCCACCGCTGACACAACTGCCAATAGCGGACGAACTGAAGACCGTGCGACAGCGCCGTACCTCCCGACGCACGCATATGCCTGGCGGGTGCTTGAATAGCGAGTATGACTGGCACTGCTATCCGTTCGCAATGGTCAGCGATTCTACCTGCAGCAGTCGTGCGTTGAAGTTGTGGTAGATAATTCCGGTGAGATGATACACGGGCTTTGATTAATTTAGCCAAAAGTAAGTCAACGCCAATGTTTGACCCTATTATTTTCCAATGACCTTGGGAACAATGCCAACAACCCTGATACAATCTTACAACCAGCATGGTTCTCGTTCTTGTCATTGGTGACCTCCATATACCTCATCGCATTCATGACTTACCCCTTAAATTCAAGAAACTCCTCGTTCCTGGAAAAATCCAGCAAATTCTGTGTACAGGGAACGTCTGTGACAAGGAAACGTACGAATATCTTCGCACAATATCTCCTGATGTCCATGTCGTCAAAGGCGACTACGATGAGGTTTGTCGTTTGATGTATACCGTGTCCTAAAAAAAAAGGAATGAAAGCTCAAAATCCCCCTTCACAGACATCTGCGTTCCCAATGTCCATTTCCGTGAACCACTCTCCCATCTCGATTGGCGTGATTCACGGCCACCAATGTGTCCCCATCGGCGACCTCGACGCGCTAAGTGCGATTGCGAGACAGATGGATGTGGATGTGCTGGTATCTGGCCACACACATACGTACGCCCCCATTACCGCGCGTCCCACCTGCTCCAATACTGACGTGGCGGCCCAGCTTCCAGGCCCTCGAGCACAACAACCGGTTCTTCGTGAACCCCGGGTCTGCGACGGGAGCGTGGACTGGCTCGTTCAACGGGTACGTAGTTGCCTTCGCACTCCCCCGACCACCTGTTGCCTGTCGCTGACACTCGCACTGCTGCAGGGATCCTGTGCCGTCGTTTGCGCTGATGGACATCCAGGGCACCGTTGTGGTCACGTATGTATACCAGCTGATCGAGGGGGAAGTCCGTGTGGAGAAGATTGAGTGGAGGAAGGAGCCGGAGGGCGCCAGGCCGCCGTCTCCGTCCATGCCGGCCACCCCGAGTTCGAAGCCCGTGGGCTCGCCACCAAGCCCACAAGATGGTGCGGAGTGGTGAGTGAGGCATCGAGAGGCGAGTGTTTACCACACCATGAGCGCGTGTAATGAGCCGCTGTGAGTTTTGTTGTCAGCTAGCTCGCCTGCACATCTTGTTGATTCCTATACTGTACAAGGCTTCTGACCCTCCTTGCGTGGACACCAACGCGATGTATACAATGATTATGCCTAGGGATGTAGTGGTTACCAATTTGATTTTGACCTGACGTCCAAGCTTGCGGACCTCCTACATCTCATAATCTTCCTTCCATGCTGAAGCACGTAACATGGCCCCTTGAAACAGAACGCTCCAGATATGGGTTCAGGTTATCTATCATCATGGGTTTTCTAAAGCCTGACCTGGCTCCTCTTGTCCCTAGCAAACCTACTACCTACTACTACCTTGCGGATTGCCGAGGCAGAAATAATAAATAAACGGACAGATGACTACATAGAGGCAGAAGAACGGGTTAGCACTGGCGATTCCGGTATCTTTAGTAATGACCAGAGTTGGGGGGTATGCTGAGGAACCGCTCAAGGCGATCCTGTAGGCCAGGCTCGTAAAGACATTGCGCTTTTCAAGAAAGGTTGAGCATGGGGACAAGTACGATCCAGTCCCATATTTTGGAGAAGGGGTGCCCCTCGCGCAACTGCACGAGCCATAAAGATTGTTGTGCCCTAGCGATATCATTGAGTCAGTGGCTGTGTAGTAAGGCCCTTCGCCTACTATCACGGTTTCTTGCCTCGCAGGCCTCATACCAAACTCTCCGCAGATCCACGGTCTTAGCTCTGACAAGTCGTTTTCCCAATATGCCAATGGAACCAGCAACGCTATACGGTATGTGCTAGAGTGTCGTCATCAAAGTTCCAGTTTTCTAATCAATACTACCGTAGACAATGAAATTGTATTCCTCAGCAAGGAACGTTGTATGACTCGCAACTACCCAGCTCTGATTCATTTGACCGGACATAGTCGCTTGCAGGAAGGGGACATATAGAATGACTACAGATGGGAAACAAGGCGTGTATTGGCCTGCCCAAGAGGCAACCGGTGAAGTCGCGTCGAAAGGGACCAGCAAAGCCGACAGCACTTTCACTTCCTGCTACAGGCGCGCAGTGACTCATTTCGAGTAAGTATTCTAGACAAGAAACATACATCCCAATTGATTTTGATCTAGGGGGATGAGACTGCGCAGAACGCGTAGTAAGTTGCAATTCTGCTTTGGTCTACTCAGCGTCACATTATAACTTGGCAAAACAAAGAAAGTCGTCCTGCGCGTGCGGTGTGCATGCGGTCATTTTTGCCTGCGCGTGGCCTGACTCTGTCGGTTTTGCGAATCCCCGAACGCCAGCCAGGGGAAACATCCCCTGCGAACATCATGCATAGGTACTCCCCTTCTTGCTTCTCTTCCCAGTCGTGCTCGACTGGTGGTACCGCGGACAGTTCTGGCGATGATGACAGTGCATTCTTTGTTGGAAAAGCGGACAGCAGAAGGTGTGGGAGGTCGCAAAAAGGGGTCCATCCAACCACCCTCAATCTCATTATCGAATCACTCTCAAACGTCTTTGAAGACGTGTTCCTTCTCGTTGTCAACCCGTCCCCACCTTTGGCGGGTCTCGCATTCCAAATTTAGGGCCAGGCCTGGTAATGACGCGTCTATCCTAATTTTCACTCCCCTCACCTATAACATGCTGGATCGGACTAGCACTCAGCACAGAGGGCCACGAAGGAACTACCGACGTCGCCGTCAACCACATCTATACTCAAACCTCGCAAGTCAAGCAACAGCGCTCCAACTCTAATGAGAGATTGACGAACCTCCTGTCATCATTGAGCCAGCCAGCGTAGCTTATTCTCGCACGCGGTCTGAGCACCCAGCCTCGATTCCACAGCAGCACGTTCCTTTATCCTTCTACTTCATCTACGTCGCGTATCAGCGAGCGCTGACATATTGTTTCCTGCCACGAGGGTTTCTAACTGCTGTAGCCCGACGGCAACATAATTAAAGAACGTGCAGACTGCACATCCACGACCACCATCCGATTTCCAGATTTTACGTGGGCTTCACCTACAGAGATGTATGCTGGTAATGGATGCCTCCCAGAGCTACCAAACTCTATTCCCCAAGTCGTATGCAAGCTGGACTTGCCTCATGTGATGTATCACCGGTCTGCCGGCCCGCGCGGGTTGGGCCATCATGATTATCACGGCCACTCTAACTATCCAACCATCAGCCATGCTTCTCCCTTATTCCTAGCCCCAGAAACCACCATAATCCATTTTCGAGATGGAAGAAGAAGCGCCAACACCAAGTCGTCTCCCTGATAAGCTTCTACAAAAAGCCAGGCGCCGTCAGGGAAAGGCGAAAGCGATCCAGCGCCGGGAAGCGGAACGGGAAGCAGCAGCGTGGTGGGAAGGGGAGGCGTCACGGTGGGCCGATGCAGAAGCGGTATTCACAACGGAAGAACTCAAAGCCATAACCCTGCTGAAACAGCGACCTCGGCAAGTCAAGATCCCCCCAGCGCCAGAGTCGAAGGGGGTCGAAATCCCATTACAGGAGAAATACGTGCCAGAGAGGCCGTTCGTGCAATGTTCACTCGCGGATATCCCCTGTTCCAAGCTCGGTGTCGGCCGATTGCTGGATTGCTTGAACCATGCGCTAGGGAGTTCATACACGCCCAAAACACCTTCCATAACCAAAATTCTCCAAAGCTATATTGACAACAAGTGTGACTTTGGGACCACGTATGGCTATCTTCGCCACTATTGGTCCGGTCCTTTGGGCAACTTGGAGGAGAGACTGCGTGATGCAGAGGATAAAGATAAATCCAATCATGAATCTATGTTGGATCGGGATCAGAAGGTCATCGCCAAATCCCACATTCCGCCTCGTCGTGTGTGGGACCTGCACAGTAATCGCGTCCTCCCCCTGTGGGTTAGTTTCTGCTACGCCCCTCCCGTTGATCAATCCTGACGAGGTAACGACAGGTCCTGCCAGATCGGGATGGTATGTGGCAAGAAGATTCAGGTGGCTCTGGTGCCCGCAGCTGGAAAGATCAATTGAAGCCAGGATGGGAAGGCATCTATGCAGTCTCGCACAGCTGGATGGAACAGGAATTGCGTCACTTGGTCAATACACCGATCAATGCGTACGAATGGCCGGTACCCATCCCACGGGATACAACATTGGACCACATCAGGATTGAGCTGCTGAACATGCACGCCGAGTACGTGTGGCTCGATGTGGTCTGCCTGAGACAAGAGGGGGCTCCAACGAAGGAGCCAATCCGCAAACAAGAGTGGGGGATCGATGTGCCTACGATCGGTGCTGTATATCAACGGGCCGACAAGACTGTCTTTTACTTCAGTGGGCTGGGACGCCCTTTTCATTTTGGGGACTTGCAGAGCACACGGCATTGGCTGAACCGCGCCTGGACGCTTCAAGAGCTGGGGCCAGATGCGCAGAAGAAGAAGGTAGGGCTCAGGAGCCCGAATGAAGTAAGCCAGGCCCGCAGAATTACAGGTGGCAAAACCCCCGACTCGCCAAAGTGCCCCTGGGAGTCCAACATGACCGATACCACATTCCATCAACGCGTATGGTCGGTCAACACATTTGACGTGGAAGGTGCCGGCGATCCCTTGAGCCCGCTGACGGCAATGCGCAGTCGGTCCGCAACCACGGCACTCGACAAGGTCGCAGGGCTGGCGTACGTCCTCCGCGTGCATGAAAACTTGCCGGTCTACGATGAAAGCCAGAGTCCTGAGGATGCCTGGGTTCAGCTGATGGGCGTCATGGACCCGAAGTTCCGATACGAGCTTCTCTGTCGATACCCCTTCCCAGGAGATTGGAAATACAAATGGGCCCCGTCCTGGCAACAGGTTATGAAGCAGGATATCGACAGATTCCCTCACACAGCCGACTGGAGCAGCACGTCGATGCCGGGCGTTGTCCAGGACAAGGAGAGTTCGTCTTTCGTGGTATTCCCCCGGTATGCCATTTCGAGATGCTTCGTGAAGGGTTTGGCTGTAGCAGGGGGGAAGAGCAGGCGAACATACCGCGGATGGAAAATCCGGCTTCCAGACACGAAGGGGACGGAGCAGGAGGTCTACATGCAGCCCGGGGGTGATCTTCCGATCCCAGAAGACTATTACGATTTAATCGGTAGTGGCGAATTCAGCATTTGGTTGGTTGGGCACAGAAGGGGTCAAGAATTTGAGAAACTGTCGAGCTTGGAGTGCACGGCTTTAAGCAATGCTGCACACCATGTGGACGATGACAGAAACTTGATGATTGATGAGAACCCAGGAAAAATATATCTTGTGTAAATGTCGGTCCCTTGTAAACTTGAACATCGAGTTTGGCACCCCGGCTTCAGAGTGATCTCGCCGCGGTCGGTAAGTTGCAGTTCCATAATTACTGGATAGATACAGTAAGCTCAGACTACGAGATATAGGCCAACGATGATAGATAAGTCACTCCCACAATGACAAGATGACAACGTGGGATCGGGACTGTCCTACACTCAGTCACTCTACCCCCGTTCCTTCAACAATGAGCGAATGCGCCTTCGATGATCGTGGCTTGATGAAGCATTTGAATAGTTTCGGGTAGCTGTAGCGGAAGAACTGGTAAGCCCAGAAGGTAAACACATAACCGGCTTTCACCCACCTAATAGTCCCTGATGTGTTCTCGTGGACAGGGGTGATGGGTACTCCACCTTCGACCACCTTCGAGATATCAAACATTGCAAGCGCGGTTGCGATGCACATGAAGAGCGACGCCTCCGCGAGATACATCCCAGGGCAGACGCGGCGGCCGAACCCAAAGCAGACCTTGCGCGGATCGCGCTGCGCCTCCTTCCCCGGTCGTGCAATATGCCGCTCGGGGTCGAATACGAACGGGTCGGGATAGATTTCGGGGTCGTGGAGCATGTTCCTATCTTACACGTTAGAAGG
>JASFDG010000639.1:0-11340 GCA_036937095.1 Phaeolepiota aurea
AACGGTGTCAGATCGACTACCCATGGTAAGCATAAGGGGAACCCGAGGTAGCTGCATGTCCAATAGCAAGAATAGAATGAGGGGAAAGATGTATGATATAGAAAAAGAATTGGGGTTCATAACAATAACCATTAAACAAACTTGTTATATCCCAAGTCACACTCTGACCTTTCACCCCAATCCAGCCTATACCAATTCTGGTCATAGGTTGTTATCTGAAACTTGTTTACTCTGTTTATACCCTGACCCTGATCCTACACCTTGGACATACCCCATTTCATCCTCATCATTCCTGCTCTACTCTACCCTCTTGTTCCACCCTCTTTATTCTTGCTCTAGACCAGTCAACAACCTTCCCCTGTTGTTTCCAGATGATGAGACAACTCTTATGGTCCACATTGGTCTCTTTCCTTGTCTCTGGACTCTGTATATAAGTAGCACAATTTCTGTACTATATTTCTGAGTTCAAATATCAACTAAATTCTTTCCTCCATTCTCTCTTAGTCCCTCAGTATGATCTCACTCTGACCTATCCTTACCAAAGGACTTCAGTCCTAAGGTATTTGACTCTGACCAATCTTCAGACTATACATACTTATTTGGTCTCATTGTTCTCACTTATCTGCCCTAGTGGTCAACCTTCCTCTTTGCTCTTGCTACCAGGCTTAGTCCCTGGAGCAAAGCTACATTCTGACCTCATTTGACAAATACAGAGACACAACCTAGCCAGGGGCACAGTATATAAGCTGAGGCCAACATCTCTAATCCATAATACCTCTCATATGATTATTTAGTCCCATGATGTGTCATGGTTCTTAACAGTATATTTGAACTCACACCTGGCTTGATTCTATATCACTCTCTATATTAACTTACAACTTATATCCCATACTATAGCTCATATATCTGAACAACTAGTATTGCAAGCCAAGAAAATGGCAAGTAGATCCTGACTTTCAAACCCTTCTAAATCTTTGTCATCTATCCTTTCTTCAGGCTGACTCACTCCCATCTCTAAAACACCCTCTTGACTCTCTTCCAAAATTCCCATCAGCAGAACCCCAGGAGGAGGTGATAATGGTGATAAAGGTGGTAAAGGTGGTGGTCCTCCTGGTAGTAGTCCTCCTGATGAGAGGCACCCTGATGTTGAAGGTAATAATGACTCTGGTGTTTCTAACTCCAATTCTTTAGTTTACGATCCATCCCTCAATGACATCCTGCTTGGTCTGGCTCAGTCCATAGGCAGCAAGCATTCTGGTGGCTTATGCTATACCAAAACTCAAGACCCTGATCTTTTTAATGGCTCTGACCTGAAGAAACTCAATATGTTCCTCATCCTATGTCAACTCACTTTCAAAGCTCACTCTGCAGACTTTGAGATCAATAAAGATAAGGTAACCTATACTTTGTCTTTTCTTAAGAGTACTGCCCTTGAATGGTTCAAGCCTCAACTCCTTTCAAACTCCATGCCTATTTGGGCAAGATCTTAGACCAGTTTTGTCCAAGAACTCAAGTCAAACTTCAGTCCAGTCAATCCTTCTAGTGATACTAAAGACAATCTTATGGTACTCTGTATGAAGGATGGTCAACATATCATCAAATTCAATACCAAGTTCACCTATCTTGCCACTCTTGTCTCTTGGGGCAATAGTACTCTCTAATACTGCTACTATCAAGGTCTCCTAGACTGCATCAAGGATATCATGGCCC
Organism: Phaeolepiota aurea; assembly: GCA_036937095.1. Taxonomy (NCBI): domain Eukaryota; kingdom Fungi; phylum Basidiomycota; class Agaricomycetes; order Agaricales; family Squamanitaceae; genus Phaeolepiota; species Phaeolepiota aurea. The sequence continues at coordinate 1,711 of JASFDG010000639.1, forward strand.
TGAATGCTAAACCCGAGACCTTAGCAGCCACTCAGGCTGCCATACAAGCAATTGATGCCTATTACTGGGAATAGTCTCAAGAGAAATCTTGGGCTGAAAAGCAAGCTGGCAAAACCAACAAATCTAAGTCCTCCTCCTCTGACAAACAGTCATCTGGCAAGTCTGAAAGATATATATAAGGGCAACCTCAGGGGGTGCCTACTCAGACCACTAATGAGGGGTATCCAAAGGTAAATATATTAAATAGCTAAGAGTAGTAATAGGCTTACCTAATAAGGAGTATTTAAAGAGGAAACTCTGAGGAACCTTATTAGGAAGTATGAGCTACATATTAAAGGGAGTGTGGAAAGTATATGTAAGTGTGCTCCTTATAACATATTAGGTTGGGCACATGAGACTGGAATGAAGGCAGAATCATGTGGAGTATCACACTCATAGAGTACTAGTGGGTTGCCCAACCCAAGTGGCTATGATTGTCAGTGTAAATGAGGGAGTATCAGAGTGAAAGCAGAGTGAGAATGGAGTGTGATAGGAAAGGAGTATGAGCTATATTAAATGGGTGAATATTATATGAATAAGATAGAATAGAAAAGGAATGGAAAAGAATGGAAATGGGTTGTCCCCTGACAATATAGCAGTAACAAGGACAAATTAAAACAGTCCAGCTCTAACAACAAATCCAAGCAGTCTGCATCAAAATCAGGCTCATCCTTGATATCCTCCAGTGATAAAGGCAAGAGTCCTGACCTTACTGATAAGCTGGGTAAGGATGGCAAACTAACTGCAACTGAGTGGCAATGCCAGTTCAACAATAACCTCTGCATGTTTTACAGTCTCTCTGGGCATGTGGCCAAGGACTACTCTAAGGCTATGAAGGCATGTGCTGCTAAGGTGGTGAGCCCTACAGCCTTAACTTCTGATGAGGAGTCAAAAAAATAGAGAGCAGCCCTCAGGTCTCTACACAGACTGAGGGCTGCATTGGCTCTGCCTGTGTATATAAGGAGATAGCTCACCTCAATACATCCACCCTTTCAGATCCTACCTCAACTTGCATTCCCTTGACCTCAACCTTTTTCTCTGATTCTCTTGCTCTATTCCTCACTCTCCTTGACTCCAGTTCAACTCACTGCTTCACTGACTCCAATTTTGTTTCAAACCATGGTCTTCATCCTAATCTGATTCTGCCCATTGAGCTTTTGCTCCTCAATAGCACTTCTTGCAGCTATATCACTGAAACTGTTGATATTCCCATTCACTTTCTGACCAGTGAAATACTCAACCTCAACTTTTATGTAACTTGGCTTGATTCCTCTTGTTCTGTGGTTCTAGAATATAACTGGCTTACCTGCTACAATCCATTGATTGACTAGGTATTGGGTAGTTGCACTTTCTGTCCCACTCTCTTGGGAACCTTGACCCTGCATGCACCTTTGGCCTATGCTGCCTCAGTACAGCCTGCACAAACTTTGACCATGTCCAAGGTATCTCTAATCAATACTGCTGCTTTTATGTATATGTCCAAGCTCCCTGGTTCTGAGACCTTCTACATCTATTTGACTCTGCCTCAGGCTTCAGCCCAATCCTCTGCTGTTACAGAAGAACCAATTGACCTGTCTGGCATTCCAGAAGACTATCATGAATTCACAAATGTATTTAGCAAAGCCAAGGCTGAAACTCTTGTACCCCACTATCCTTATGATCTCAAAATCAATCTTAAAGAGGGGGCAACTCCTCCAATAGGCCCCATCTACTCCCTTTTACAGTCTGAACTTGGTTCACTCTGAGACTTTATCAAAGAACATATCTCTATTAGATTCATCTACCCTATGCAGTCCCCTCATGGTGCTCTGGTCCTCTTTGTTTGCAAGAGAGACAGTTTACTCTGACTCTGTATTGATTATTGCAGCCTGAACAAACTCTCTAAAAAGGACCATTATCTCCTACCCCTCATTTCTGATCTTCTTGACAGTCTGTGCAAGGCTTGCCTCTATACCAAGATTGACCTCTGTCACATGTATCACCTTGTCCATATTGCTAAAGGCAATGAGTAGAAGACTGCTTTCAGAACTCACTATGGCTTGTTTGAGTGGCTTGTCATACTATTCAGCCTATCAAACACCCCTGTGGCCTTTCAATGTTTTATAAATGAGATCTTTACTGACCTCTTGGATGTATACATCATTGTGTACCTCGATAACATCCTAATCTACTCCAATGATATGTCTCAACACAAGAAACATATCAAGGAAGTCCTTTGTCAACTATGTCAACATGGCCTATATGCCTATACTGATAAATGTGAATTTCATTCTGACTCCATCAAATACCTGGGTTATATCCTCTCTCCAAATGGACTTACCATGGCTCAAGACAAGGTCAAGACTATTCAAGCCTGGCCTGAACCTCAGAATATAAAAGATATTCAGTCTTTCCTTGGTTTTGCAAACTTCTACTATCATTTCATTTACAATTACTCCAACATTGTTGTCCCTCTGACTTGTCTTACTTGCAAGACAATGACCTGGAACTTTTCTGACCCCTATTCATTGAAGGAAGTGTTCACTCAAGCTCTGATCTTGACTCACTGGATTCCAGACTCATAGATAGTGGTTGAGACTAACACCTCTGATTATGCTCTGGACACCATCCTCATGATCATCTCTCTGGATGGCAATATTCACCCTGTCACTTTCTACTCCCAGACATTCACTCCACCTAAACTCAACTATGACATACATGACAAGGAGCTATTGGCTATTTTCAAAGTATTCTGTGTCTGGTGCTACTACCTAGAAGGCTCCAGCATTCCAATTGACATCATGACCAACCATAAGAATCTTGAATACTTTGCTACTGTAAGGGCAACCTCAGGGGGTGCCTGCTCAGACTACTAATGAGGGGTATCCAAAGATAAATATATTAAATAGCTAAGAGTAGTAATAGGCTTACCTGATGAGGGGTATCCAAAGAGGAAACTCTGAGAAACCTCATCAGGAAGTATGAGCTATATATTAAAGGGAGTGTGGGAAGTGTATATAAGCGCACTCCTCATGACATATCAGGTTGGGCACATGAGACCAGAATGAAGACAGGATCATGCAGAGTGTTGCACTTATAGAGTACTAGTAGGTTGCCTAATCTGAGTGGCCATAAATGCTGGTATGAATGAGGGAGTATTGGAATGAAAGCAGAGTAAAATGGAGTGTGGATAGGAAAGGAGTGTGAGCTGTATTAAATGAGTGAATATTATATGAATGAGATAGAATAGAAAAGAAAAGGAAAGGAATAAAAATAGGTCATCCCCTGACAGCTACTATAAAACTTCTTACATACCAACAAGCATACTGGTCCAAATTCCTCTCCCAATTCAATCTCATTATATGCTTCTATCCTGGGAAGCTAGGTACAAAACCCGACACTCTGTCTAGATGATGGGACATCTATCCTAAAGGAGGGAATAGCAACTATACAAAAGTCAACCTGCATAACTTCAGACTGGTTTTCAATTAAGACCAACTTACCACTTCACTCTGAGCTTTAGCCCTTATTATTCTGGTACTCCGAGGCTCAGTGATCATGGACAAAGAAAGACTCCTTCAAGATATCAAGGAAGCCTATCCCCATGATGATCTTGCCAAGATCCATCTCAACAATCCCTCTCCTCAATGGACTCTTGACCAAGATGGGTTCCTCCATATAGATACTCATATCTATGTGCCTAACTACAATGATCTCCAACTTCACATCTTTAGATACAAGCACAATTACATCCTCTCTGGCCACCAAGGCCAGAACAAGACCATCTCACTAATCCAAGAAGAATATATCTGGCCAGCACTCTACACCTTTGTAAAAGAGTATTGCAATTCCTGCACTACCTGCAAATGGTCTAAGTCTCAATACCACAGGCCTTATGGCTATCTCAAGCAACTTCCTGTTCTAGACTGACCATGGAATTCAATCTCAATAGACTTCATCAAGAAGCTCCCTGACTCTAATGGGTTTGACACTATGCTAGTCATCATAGACTGACTCTCAAAGCAAGGCATCTTCATTCCATGCAACATTATGATCACCTCTGCAGAACTTGCCCAACTCTTTGTTATCCATGTCTTCTCCAAACATAGAGTTCCCTCATATATCACTTCAGACCGAGGCTCCAAGTTTATATCCCATTTTTTTTATTCTCTAGATAAAGCCCTTGATATGATTCTTCACTTCACCTCCAGTTATTACTCTGAAGGCAATGATCAGACTGAATAACTCAATCAAACCTTGGAACAGTATCTCTAGGTATATACCAACTATCAGCAAGACAACTGGCATGTTCACCTCCTGCTTGTGGAATTCACCTATAACAATGCTCTCTTAGCCACTACTGGTATCTCACCATTCTTTGCCAACAAAGGCTACAATCTGAATATCACCATTTACTCTGAAGCCAACCTTGCCTCAGCCTGAGCAAAAGACTTTGTTGTTAATCTTCAAGAGCTACACCAGAAACTCAAGGACATAATGGCTGCAGCTCAGAAGTAGTATCAAGGCCCCACTGATGTATGCCACTCAGCAGCTTCTAACTTCAAATAGAACAGCAAGCCTTTATCAAAGCACAGTTCTTTAGAACTATGCACCCCTCTAAGAAGCTTGCTAAAAAGTACCTTGGCCTATTCAACATTATCATCCAGGCTGGCAGTCATTCCTTCATACTCCATCTTTCTCAATCCCTCAAATCTATTTATCCTGTATTCCATATCTTTATGCTTGAATCTCATACTCTGAATACCATTCCAAATTGCTCTGAAACCCCACCTCTTCCTGTAGAAGTTGACAGTGAGTTAGAATTCAAAATCACTGAAGTACTTGACTCCAAGATAGACTGACACCAGTGCTGCAAGCTCTTGTACTATGTCCACTGGTCTGGTTATGAAGGTACCAATAAAGAATATACCTGGCTCTCTGCAGATGAACTTGGTAATGCATCCAAGCTAGTCACTGACTTTCACTCTATATATCCTGACAAATCTAGACCCCTCTTGACCCTCTAACCCCATTCTGTTTTATTCTGTTTCAACTTTGAATTTGTATTAATCTTGTCTCTGTTTCTTCACTCTGTTTCACTCTGACTCATTTGTTTATCCCTACTCCTAGGCTCAGTGCCTTTTCTTGTTTACTTGTCCTTTTCCTTTTCTTCTTCATTTTATTTCACTCTGATTTATTCTCATTCAGACTCAAATTAACATGATATTAACAAGACACACAAAATATTTATAGGCAGGCATATTTACTGGAAGGTCTGGGACTCCTCCCTGACTCCTCCACTTCCCTCCACCTCACCACCCTTCTACTCTCCCTCCTCTTCAGTCTCCATGCTTGCTAGGAAGAGGGGGTCTTCCCCTTCCTGAATATCTCTGGAGGCCTGTACCCCCACCTCAATCTGATCTCTGCATTGGAGTGTTCCTCCCTACATCCTATCCAATATCTCATTGAGAGATTGCCCTCACATCCCAAACTCCAGCTGTGCTCTCAACTTGCTCTACTCATTGATCATATTCTATGTGTTTATGGCACAATACAAGGACATATTGATACCAATGAGTTGGTGGTTGATGGCAGCAAATTGATCCTCTATCCTTTGGAGGGAGCTGACTACCTCTGTGAACAGCTCCACCCCCTCTTCAAGCCAGTCCTGCCAGGCTGGTCACACCTTCTCCTCCTCATCATCATCATCATTGTCAATGTTTATGCTTGATTTAAGCATGCATTTTGAAGGTCCTGCAGCCTTCAGGTTGTTCAATGATCCTGTATGTTTGAGGTTCATCCTGGTTGTACCCCACCTATACATGAGCTGGCTGTGTACACACTGCATGTATGCCATATTATTATTTGCATCCCTAAGCAAGTCTTTAGTACCAGCAAAGGAATAGACAAGGTTTTGACTCACTTTTCTTGTGGGCTGTACTCCTTCTGCAGCCATCTGTACCAGTTGCAGGGCCCATCACCCTATATGACCATGTTCCCACTCTGACACACCCTCTTCTTGGGTGGCACTGCTACCTCCTTGACCTTGTCACAATCCATGGCATACAGGGACATGGCCTTCTGTTTTCCCTTCAACTTGGTAGTCTTTATCACCACTGCCTCAGCCTTTCTTTTGGCTACCTCTTCCTTTGCCTGGGCCTTGCTGCCACCTTACATTCATGCTTGGTGTTAAGAACCATGACATGTCATGGGACTAAATAATCATGTGAGAGGTGTTACAGATTAGAGACGTCGGCCTCAGCTTATGTGCTGTGCCCCTGGCTAGGTTGGGTCTCTGTATTTGGCAAATGAGATTGGAGTGTAGCCTTGCTCCAGGGACTAAGCCTGGTAGCAAGAGCGAAGAGATAGGTCGACCACTAGGGCAGATAAGTGAGAACGATGAGACCAAGCAAGTATGTACAGTCTGAAGATTGATCGGAGTCAAGTACCTTAGGACTGAAGTCCTTCGGTGAGGGTGGGTCAGAGTAAGAATGCACTGAGGGACTAAGAGAGAATGGGGGGAGAACTTAGTTGATATTCAAACTGAGGAATACAGTGCGGAAATCATGCTACTTATATACGGAGTCCAGGGACAAGGAAGAGACCGATGTGGACCATATGAATTGCCTCGTCATCTGGAAACAACAGGGGAAGATTGTTGACTGGTCTAGAGCAAGAATGAAGAGGGTGGATCAAGGGGATGGAGTGGGGTGGGAATGATGAGGATGAAATGGGGTACATCCAAGGCATGGGATTGGGGTCAGGGTGTGAATGGAATGAACGAAGGTCAGATGATAACCTGTGACCAGCATTGGTTCGGGCTGGATCGGGGTAAAGGGTCGGAGTGTGACTTGGGATATGACACTTGGCCTGACAAACTAGCATCAGTATTGCCTTTAAGTGACTACCAGACTGCTTACTTGGGCCCTAGTCTCCTCCTCCTCCTTCCTTTGGCACTCCTTATCCTTATGTTTCCTACATTCTTCCTCTTTGGCTGCAGCCAGGGTCACTGTGAATTCAGCATCCCTGTATTCACATTCTGCATCCTTGTTCTTCTTGCATTCTAGAAGCTCAGCAATAGTGATGTGCCTGCCAACTGCTTGAATATGTAAGAACCAAGCAGAGTATGTCTGGCAGAGATAGTGCAAGATGGAAAAGCCAAATAATGTGACCTAGCAATTCTGGAAGGCAGTGCAAACCTTTAGGAGAGTGTGTGTGAATGTCCAATGGGTTGCAAGAGGAGTGATGTGTGTTGCAAGGCTCCTACTATGGCCGTAATAGATGAGAAGGATAGCTGCTTATATGGCCTAATGATACTATAGTGCATAAGAGAATGAGAGTAAGAGCTAATGTCAATCTGAGGATCTAACAAGTGTGAGGGGGAGGATGGACCTAACTAGGTCACACTAAGAGATGGGCAATAAAGCCAGACAGTATAAGTTAAGGTAAAATGAGAGATGTGTGATCTGGGGGAAAAGTAACTTGTTCTGTAGTATAATACAGGTGGGTTTTTATAGACTGTGATACTGCTATATAAAGTCGCAATCCAGTGCACTGATGGTCCCAAGTCCTTTGTATGCCTAGCAGTATTGTTTGTGCCTTATGTCCTTTCAGTGCAAGTTGCTGGGGCATAAGTCACTGGCCTGGGCCATGTTCCATTTAGTTAGTACTATTGCTTGGTTGCCATTTCTGTAGTCTTCTGCAGTGTTGCCTTATATATCAGCATATAGTGTTATTCAGCCAAGCTTCATCAGAGATGGAAACCTCACTATCATAAAGTGATCAAAGTGTGTATGCATCCTGGGAAGTCTTCGGTCCATTAGGGTGAAGTACATGTCTTTACCTTGCAGCTTTCTATGAGGTATTACATAGAGTCACGTCACTTTGCAGCATTCATGTAGTATTTAGCACATATGTCATATTACTGGTGGAAGAGTGGTGCATGTACTTGTCACTGGTTTTGGTGGCCACACTTGCATAGAGTGTATCAATGGTTGGCATATTTAGATCAATATGGTGGAAAGGATTAAAGACTTCAAAACTCAAATAATAATATATGCCAAATGCATATCAACAATATGACATTCAAACTCAGCTAGTCACATGATCTAACCCCTAAGGCCCTCATGGGTTTGGGCCCTAAGGAGGGGATACTGTTATATCCCAAGTCATACTCTAATCTTTCACTCTGATCTAGCCTGTACCAATTCTGGTTACAGATTGTTATCTGACACTTGTTCACTCCGTTCACACCCTGACCCCAATCCCATGCCTTAGATATACCCCATTTCATCCTTATCATTCCTGCTCCACTCTACCCCCTTGTTCTGCCCTCTTTATTCTTGCTCTAGACCAGTTGATAACCTTCTCCTGTTGTTCCCAGATGATGAGACAACTCTTATGGTCCACATTGGTCTCTTTCCTTGTCTCTGGACTCTGTATATAAGTAGCACAATTTCTATACTGTATTCCTGAGTTTAAATATTGACTAAGTTCTTTTCCCCATTCTTTCTTAGTCCCTTAGTACAATCTCACTCTGACCCATCCTTACTGAAGGACTTTAGTCCTAAGGTATTTGACTCTGACTGATCTTCAGACCATATATACTTGTTCAGTCTTATTGTTCTCACTTGTCTATCCTAGTAGTCAACCTTCCTCTTTGTTACAACTTCAAACAATGCCTATGCTGCAAGTAAAGACTTGTTGCCAGTTGCTCTAAGTTCTAGCATTCAGGGTTTGTTGAGGAAGTATGATCTTGAAGAGAATAAGACTTAGCAAGTCTCAGAGTCTCAGGAAGAACATTTGAGAGAGGTTAGATTCTCAAGAACTAGCTAAAGAACCAACTATGCTACTCTACCCTATATATAGTGAAGTACAGAGATAGCAAGAATAGCTATCTACAACATATAGAACATGTGAAAGGTGAAACAGGGTACAAGTGAACACATGTACAGTAAAACGGTGTCAGATTGACTACCTGTGGTAAGCATAAGGGGAACCCGAGGTAGCTGCATGTCTGATAGCAAGAATAGAATGAGGGAAAAGATGTACAATATAGGAAAAGAATTGGGGTTCATAACATTACCCCCTTCATACCTTTGAAGTCTCCAACTTCATACTATGGTTCCGTATTGTTGTAGTATTTGTCACCAAAGTTATCCCCATAGTTGTCATACTCCCCTTCTGTTGCTTCTTGGTATCTACTTCTTCCTTCTGTAAACTGTTCCTCACAGTCAGACACATTGTGTCCTGGTTTCCACCTGCAATACTACCTGCAATAATACTTGGTGCAGTCTTTCTGCCAGTGACCTTCCCTGTGACATGCATAACAAATGTCTGGGCAACGACTGATGTGTATGTTTGAGTGGGGGCTAAAGGGAGATCTTTGTTGACTTCCAGCTCAGGGATTCCTGGTAGAGTCCTTTGGGGAATATTGTGGTGGGGTAGTTTCTGGATGGGGCATGGTTTCAAGATGGTGTGGGTTTTTGCGTGAACTGGCTGGAAATGAGGGAGGCATTTTGGCAGAGGATGACGAAGGATACTCTAGATCCAAAACATCACCAATGGAAGCCACACAAGATTGAGTCAGATGTGATGGAGAGAGAGGTGATA
>JASFDG010000640.1:0-11307 GCA_036937095.1 Phaeolepiota aurea
AACCTTCAGGAGAGTGTGTGTGAATGTCTGATGGGTTGCAAGAGGAGCGAGGTGTGTTGCGAGGCTCCTACCATGGCCGTGACAGACAAGGAGGGTGGCTGCTCATATGGCCTAATGATGCTATGGTGCACAAGAGAATGAGAGAGAGAGAGCTAATGCCGATCTGAGGGTTTTTAACAAGTGTGAGGGGGGGGTGGACCTAACTAGGTCATACCGAGAGACAGGCAATAAAGCCAGACAGTATAAGTTAAGGCAAATGAGAGATGTGTGATCTGGGGGGGGAAAAGTAACTTGTTTTCGTAGTATGATACAGGTGGCTTTTATAGACTGCAATACTGCTATGTAAAGTAGTGACCCAGTACACTGATGCTCCCAAGTCCTTTGTATGCCTAGTGGTGTTTGTTCGTGCCTCATGTCCTTTCGGAGTGAGTTGCCAGGGCATAAGTTGCTGGCCTGGGCCATGTTCCATTCAGTTAGCACTATTGCTTGGTTGCCATTTCTGTGGTCTTCTGTGGCATCACCTCGTGTATCAGCATATGGTGTCATTCAGCCGAGCTTCATTGGAGATGGAAACCTTGCTGTCATGAAGTGATTGAAGCATGTGCGCATCCTGGGAAGTCTTCGGTCCATTGGGGTGAAGTGCATGTCTTCACCTTGCAGCTTTCTGCAAGGTATCACATAGAGTCACGTCACTTTGCAGCATTTGTGCAGCATTCAGTGCACATGTCACATTACTGGTGGAAGAGTGGCACATGCGCTTGTTGCTGGTTTCAGTGGCCATGCTTGCATAGGGCATATCATCTCCTCCTGGCTAAAAATCATGACTATCCTTGGTCATCCATGTGCTGCTGCCAGTGTGTGATTGTGACCAAGGTGGTGTGTCTTCCATTTCCATAAGCTGGTGGCTGCCTTTGATATGCATGTTTCCTATTTTTTGAATATTCTGGTGACTCTGTGAAGCCTTTTTGCTACATCATATTGTGCTGTGAGTTTGTCACAAGGCCTTCATGTGGCATTTGGGGGTTATGAGTTTGATGCCCCCTTGCACTATAATAGATCACTGTTTTATCCTCCTATCCTGTCCTCATCTCCTCACATTTCCATTGCCCTCTACTCCTCAGCTTATGTCTTCTCTAGCCAATACTGCTTTACTCAAAGCACACCTTTGCAGCCTGCTTGACATAGGCCCCAGCTGTGCCCTTAATAACCTGGTCAGCCTTTGTGACTGGGCTGAGAAGTTCTGTCACATCTATGCTGCCTATGTTTGTTTATTCCAAGTGGCTGCATCCCCAATCTTTCCTGTGCCCTTGCCAATGTTCAAGGGCTTTTTGAAGGTCTTGACCCTTCCAACAACAATTTGTGGCTGCCATGGGCTGCCATTCTAATGCCTACTCGTGCTGCCACGTACAAGGCTGTGTGCCACAAGGCTGAGTCCCAGCATCTTGAGGCTGATTCATCTGCCAAAATCCAATGTGTTACTAATGAGGCATGGGTGCATTTTGAAGCTGGTGAGATTTCTGTAGGGGAAGTCCGTGCCATGGTTGTGAGTGTCAGTGGTACCCTGGGTGGCACCAGCAAGAGTGAGGCCAATGTTGAAGAACTCCTCAAGCAGTCAGATTCTGTTCCTCCTCCTAACCCTCAGCGAACTTGTGGGAGGCTGACTCAAGCAGATCATCAGGAGGCCAAGCTCCTTCATACCAAGAAGACCGTTGCTCTCTTTGATCAGGATCGGGTGAGTGCTTTTGACTTCTTTTCCAGTGCTTGCTGACTTCTTTCTAGTGCCAATGTTGTCAGGAGCTTTGTTGTGCCAAGTGTAACATGCTGGTGAATGGTGGTTGGTGTCTGTGCTGTCAGGTCCAGAAGCAGGCCTGTTTCTTTACTCCTTCAGCTGCTGGTTCTTCAAAAAAGACTAGCAGGTCATTGCAGGTTCCTGAGGGCAAGGTGACAATGCCCTCTGGCCCCTGATCTGCCAGTTCTTCACAAGTACCCTCTACTCTTTCTTCTTCATGCCCTGGCCCTCAGTTGGCTGGCACTTCTACTCCTCACATGACTCCTTCTTATTGCTCCACAGTGGCTTCTGCCACTGGGTCCAATGCTCCTGATCCTTCAGCTGCTCAACCTCATCCTAGGCTGGCACATCCTATCATGGTTATTAACCCTTTGCCAATCACTCAGGCCCTGAGCTCATCTTCTCTTCCATCTTTCATGCCCTCTAAGGCTTCTTCTGATGTGTCCAATATTATTCAATGGGAGATTGTGCAGTGCAAAGTGCACATTGCCCAGTTTACATATCAGCATGATTGGTTGGTAGAGGATCTTGTGGTTTTGGAGAGTGGTGGTAGCAAAGTTGAGGCCGAGAAGGTAAAGGGGAAGTGTTGTCAGATGGACTGATGAGATGCATGGGAGTCACTTGGGAAGAGGGGGGGTCAGCTTGTATACTGCTCCACAATTTGAATGGGGCAGGGCTCCAACCTATAACTACTCAATAATTGTACTGTTTCTTTGTCCCTATGAAATATTTTTGTTTGGATGAGCCATCAACTATGAAAAGAGGGACAAAAAAATGAAGTTTGAAGGATAGGGAGTGTGCAGCACAGTTATTTTGGTATATGCAATTACTTTCAAGGGTTTTCTTGAAAATTATTTAGGAAAAAATCGGAAATGGCTCAGAGATCTTCATAGCCAAAAAACCCTTATGAGTCTTGCACAATGCCCAAGGGCTATGCGACTTATGAATCTATAGTAAGCAAAACCAATAAATTGGATAAAAGGAAAATTAGGAAAGTCTTATGATATATTGTTTTTAAGGAATAGATGAATTCGGAAAGGGGGGTTGGCTTGTATATCTTGCTCTTCCCTGGGGTCGGCAGGTTTGTCTTCTGCATCACTGTCTTCTTCTGCTGTCTGCATTACTCCTTGTCCTATGGTTTCTTCTTCACCATCTACTGCTTCTGTATTCTCCAAGAGTCACAATCACTCCATGTCTATGTCTAATGCAAGGTCAGGAATGTTCACTGCTTGTCGTGCAAAGTACAGAATCAGCCTGAAGGTGGCAATTGGTCAGTGAAGTACAGATCTGTCAAGTTCCATGAGTATGTATGCTCCTCCTTTGTTGCAAGTGATCACAATGAGGGGTCCTAGGTACCAAGCTTGCATCTTCTGATTTAGTGACTTTTCTATTGCCATGTTGCACATGAGAACCAGGGCACCTTGGAGGAAATTGAAATCTTGTATGGTTTGGAAATATACTTGTTTGAAGCAGATGGCAGCTTTTTGACATGTGAGATATATCGCAGAATGGAGCTATTCTAAATCCTTCAGGTGCTTTTGTAATGCTATCGTGCATCAGACTACTAGGTCCGTTGAGGAGAGTATTGACTCTGGCAGAGGCAGGAGGTAAGTGGCTTCTGATATATCAAGAGGAATCAGTGGATGGGTGCTGGTGGATGCGAAGTATGGTGAACATCCCATACACTTCCTTACTGTGATTTGTTCCAACCAAAATATTGCATAGGCACTTTGTGACCACCTCTTCTCTTCTCCATTGGCAGCTTTGAACAAGGCTTGTTAGACATCGAAATGTGGTCACTCCACCAGACCATTAGCATAGGAATTGTACCCCAAGATGTGAATATGATGGATCTTGTATTTCTTTGAAATATGCCCCAATGCTTTCAGGAAAGCAGTTCTATTATCTGTTACAATTTCACTGAGTGTATCCCATTGGCATAGTATGTCTTGAAAGATCCAATCCCCTATTGCAGTCATGTTCTCAGCATAGAGCATGCGAAACTTGGGCCAATGACTGAGCGAGTAGTGACCTTGTACAATATATTTGAATCCATTTGAGGCTGGCATGTGCATTGTATCCATAAATACTTTCCCAAACAGTGGTGCTGGTTGCACTACTACTGGAGGAATGAGTATCTTCACCATTTGCTGAATTTGACAAATATAACATATGCAAAGGAACCAAATTAGGTCAGCTTGTATATATGGCCACCAAAAGCACTCAAGTAGTGCAGCTTGCATTGCATAGAACCTGCAATGTCCAATATTATTGTGTACTCCTTTGAGGATTGCGAGGTGATGGGAGGAAGGTATGACTAGTTGATGGGCACTGTGCAAGTGCCTTTTCCACATTTGATTGGTGTCAAGGAAGAACTTGGAGGCATAGTGAACAAAGGTAAGTATCTCAGCTGGGGTGAGACTAGTTGGCTGTTCCAGGGTGGTCAAGAACTTCCTTACTGCAATGATACAGAGGTTGTCCTTGTGCACTGCCTCCATACAAGGCACATCAGCATAGATGAGGCTTGTAGGTCTATTGCTTTCAGGTGCTTCATCTTCCAGACCTTCTGCCCTATCTACTACTTCTTCCATGAAGGTTTCCACAATGCACATTGTTGGTGCAAGTGGCTGGATAATATGTACAAACCTGTAGAGTCGATCAATCCAATCTTCATATTCCTCACTGTCATCTTCTTTGGCTGGGTCATCCAGTTGGCAAGGTCTACACAAAAGTCCATCGGGTCTGTAGTGTATACCTTTGACATGTATAAGCATGAAATGGAACATAAGGATTGCCACAATCCAGTGATTGATTGATGCCAAGGGCTGTATATCAGGATTCGTGAGTATTCCCTTAATGTATCTTGCATCTGTCTCCACTACTAGGTTGCATACCCCTATGAGCCATAGTCACAGTACTTGGAATGCTTAGAAAAGACCATAGAGTTTGAGCTTTGGTTGAGAGAAACGCAACTTGCATTCATTAAGTGTAATAGATCCAAAGTGATTGTAATGATGGATACGAGGGTCTTTCTCATTGTACTGGCATAGGTAAAATCTGATCCCAATTATTGATGCATCAACGGCGAGGATGATGGGGGCGTCGGACTTGTAGTTGAGTGGGAGGAGTGGTTTCACTTCTAGAATGGCTGAGATAAGATCCTGCTATGCTTGCTTATGTTCATAGGTGAACTCAAATGGCACATCTTTCTTTGTGAGGTTTACAAGGGGGTGCACACATGTGGCAAAGTTGTGAATGAAATTCCATAGCACTCCTACTATTCCTAGGAATGCTCACACTTCTGAGAGTGTTGCACATGGTCCCCAATTGCAAATGGCTGCAACACAATCTTCGGCAGGAATACAACCCTCATATATACAGATGTGTCCAAGTACCATGATCTTTGGTATACAGAGGAATAGCTTGTGTCCAGAAAAAGTGCTGCCACAGTACTTCATGCACTGTACAATGCAATTAACATTCTGGAAATGTTCCTATATGAAGCAGCAGATGCCTGGGTTTGCTGGGATGGTCTCATATCCTCCTTTGTTGTTTTGATAATGTGACTCAGGACCCTTTACATTGCAGTCATTGAGATAGGGTAACATATACTTAGGGATTTCAGGACCAAGAATGAAGCAGATATCATCATGGAAAATTGGCACTGAGTTCACCCAACCTATTGGCAATATGACTAGCTGATGTACCCCAAAGGGAGTTTGGAAGGTTGTGAAATCTCATGAGGACTTGGCTATCAGGCATTCATCATATCCCACAAAGAGGTCTAGCATTGCACTACAGGCGTGACCTGCAAATGACTTGGCAAGGTGGTTAGGGAATGGGATGACTCTGGAATAACAAATGGTGATGTGATTCAGAGGTTTGAGCAAATGGACTATGCAGAGTTTGCTGCTTTTCTTCAGGATGCAAAACCACTTTGAGCGATACAAGGAATTTGATGGCTCATAAACGCCAGTTGTGATCTTTTTGCAAATGATCTTGCATACCTCATCATAGATTCCTGGTGGGATTGGAATGTTGCACTCTATCCATGGGGTATAGGGAATGAGGGGGAAATCCACTGGCAGGAAGAAATCTGGTCGGAAGCTGCCTCACTCTTTGTCCTCCCATGTGAACCCTTCATTCTGTTTGCACATGAAATTGTCCATTATTGTGAGCTTCTTAGGCCACATGAATTCTTCATATGGCTTCTTCAACTCCACATAGCACTCTTCTGTGTAGTGACTGGTGGGGACAAACAGCGGTGGATTGGGATCAATGGGTGGCATTTTGGCTAAGGGGTTGCCAGTAATCTTGTGCTTAATGTGAAACTTTTCAGGAAGCTCGGCTGGGATAGCCCGGACCTTCTTTGCTACTGGCTTGTACTTTTTCTTGGTTTGTACCCCTTTTACAAGGCCAAAGGTTGGTTCAGAGTTGGGTTCTTCCTCTTCTAATGGGGCTGGAGCCCCTGTAGACAAAGTGAATGGCATAAACTGATAGTGCATAACTTGGCAGTGGTCGGGGTGTGAAATTGGGGGTTGGAACTGTTGGATGTGAAATATGAAGACAATGGGCATGGTGACTTATTGCAATTCGAAATGGGCAAAGCAGAGTAAATATTAGAGGCAAGGTACAGTATAGCTGGCAATGCATTTATATACAGATTATGACACACCTCCTTATTGTCAGTGGAATTGAGGTTGGCATAGGCAGTGCAAATAGTGAGGATATGACAGGGTCATATTCAAATTGTAAGGTGACTGCTTCCGATCCCTCTAGTGCCTCCTCTAGGGAGAATGAAAAGGACAGTGAGGTTGGCCATGACAAGGATAGATTGGTATGGTGGAAACCTGCCTGGTATTGGGGTCACAAATAGTAACTGTCTGGTCCTCATTCCAGTAGTTCTGTACAACAGACTCAGTAAGCACATTGAATGGTTGGCTGAGTAGGATATCATATGCCAGATCATGAATAATATGAATTTGCAGGAAGAGGGTTATTTTGCTGAACAAACATGGTACATTGCAAGTGAGACTGAGCAAGGGGTCCAATTCACCATTAGCCAATTGCATTTGCAGGATAATTGAGGGATCATACTGTAGCCCAAGACTGTGACATACTTCCTCTGACATTGTGATGATCTGCAAGCCAGGGTCTACAATGGCCTCTACTTCTTGTTTCACATCTACCATGATGCTGATGGATCATAAAGCATGCAACTCCTTTATGACTACCAACTGCTGTAGAATGGATCCTTGAGGGACTGACTTCAGGTACACTTCATAAGGGTTGGGGATTACTAGCGAGTGCAGTGGGGGGTCCCTAAATGGTAAAGCATCTTCCTCCATTTCTACCACAAGTGTGTTCATTGCAACTGGGGTTTGCTTTGGGGTGATGGCATCATGCACATGATTGTGGACCTCAGGCAAGATTGAGAGCAGCTCTTCCTGGGATAAGGTGATGAAGGGTGTTTTTAGGGATCGAGAATATACCCCTTCTGCTAGCTTAGAGTCTATGATGGGGGCAACTGTCCTGTATGTGACCCAGTCCTTATTTTTGTCTGCAGGGGCGGTGAGGTTGTGAGTGGTTGGTGGCACATATCCTACTTCTGGCAAGTTTGCAAATGGGTGAATTGGTGGCATTGCAGGGACTATGGCATCAACTGGTGGGGTGGGGTGGACTACAGAGGGAGGTGCTGGTGTGGCAGCCATGGGCTCTATCCTGGCTTCCAGAGGTGGGGGGTTCATTGCTACAGGTGTGCTTGGTAGAGGGGCAACAGTTGCGGTGGCTGCTGTAGCTGTGCCATGCAGGGGCCCTCAGTATGGAACCTCTATGCCATCGAACTGTTGTTGTTGGCAATGTAGGGTGAACAGCTTGCACTCCAAGATTTTGATACGAGACTCCAGCAATAGTGTTGCCAATCAACTAACCAGCTAAAGGTATGTATCACAGTTATTCAATCACTGTATGTACTCATATGCATCATACATCATAGCTTGTGTAGGGTTTGTGTTTGCCAATATTTGTCCAAAACCAAGTTGTCCATTGTTGCGATGATGGTACTCATCAAACTGTTCCTTAAGCCAAGTCCCTGGAATGTTGCGGGGCATGTACATGCCTGAGGGAAGTACAAGTTGGTTTTCCTGGTTGTGACAACATTTCCCTTCTGCGATATATTTCTCAGCTTCCATGCAGTTACCAATATAGTGCCCTGCTTGCCCACAGAAGTTATAGTTGTTGTGTGACATTGTTGGTCTATTACCTGGAACTGGAGGTCATGATGATCCGGGGCCAGAGTGTATCACTTTCATCATGGTATCTACAAACCATTCGAAAATTGGAGTGAGATCTTCCAGTTTTACTGTTCCTGAGGCTGTGACTGGTGCATGGACCAAGCTTGAAGTTGTCACAGGAGCTGTTGTTGGAGTGGCACCAGTAGGGAGTGGGTGTCGAGGGGTGCCATGTAGCATGAAGGTGGTGGCATTATGAATCTGCATAAATGTGTAGACATTATTGGGGTGTTTGTGGGGGTGCCTGGTTTCTAGCCAATGCAAAATATGTTCCATAACTTCTCATGAAAAACCTCGCACATATTCACAACCTTGTTCGTGCTCCAAGAGCTGGTTCTTGGAAATAAGGAACTGCGTGATGGTAAAGAATGTATGATAGTATACCCCTAGTTCTTCTGCCATGCTAATACCTTTGCATAATGTTTCATCTACCAAAGCCTCCATGTCTGCGACTGACCAGTGGCACGTGGTGGTAGCTCCAGGATATAGTGCTATTACCAAGTCCATGAAGTCATCATAGGAGTGTAGTTCCAGGAACATTGGAAGTTGTTCCCAGAGGTCAGTAGTGTTGACATCGACATATCGGCAGGCTTGTTGCTTGCAGTCTTGCACATCAAAGATGCATGCTTTGCTGAGAAGGATGTTTAGTTCTCAGAAATAGTGACTGAGCTCATGTGGTGCAGAAGGAGAGAAGGATGGCACTATGGAGTATCCACACACTGGCATATTATGAGGAGTGATTTGTGCCATTGCATTTTGCTGGGTATCTATATCAGAATCGGTTGTGATAGAAGATGGAGAAGTTGGTGTCGAGGTTGAAGGGGATGATAGAATGGTGACTAGAGTTCTATAGGAAGTTGCAACCAACTGCATGGAAGGGGTGCTTTGCTGTGTAGTGATTGGCTCTGGTTGTGGAGGTAATATCACAGGTGTTGATCTTTCCAGGTCTACAGTGTCTATTGCCTGTTTTCCTTGTAACCTTGCCAAGCAACAAACGGTTGCTATGTTTTTAGAATCAAAGGTTTGAAATAGCAGCTTAAACCCCTCATGGTAGGCTCCAGATGATGTGCCTGCCAACCACTTGAATATGTGTGAACCAAGCAGAGTATGTCTGGCAGAGATAGTGCAAGGTGGGAAAGCCAAATGATGTTACCTAGTGAGTCTAGAAGGCAGTGCAAACCTTCAGGAGAGTGTGTGCAAATGTCCGATGGGTTGAGAGGAGTGATGATGTGCCTGCCAACTGCTTGAATATGTATGAACCAAGCTGAATGTGTCTGGCAGAGATAGAGTGAGGTGGGAAAGCTGAATGACATTGCCTAGCAATGCAGGAAGGGGGCGTGGGCCTTCAGGATAGGGAGGAGCAAGTGTCCGATGGGTTGTGAGAGGAGCGGCATGGGATGCGAGGCTCCTAGTGTGGCTGTGACAGACAAGAAGGGTGACTGCTCATGCAGTCCAATGATGCTACGGTGTATGAGAGAACGAGTGTGAAAGCAAACACCTATCCTAGAGTTTTAATGAATGTGAGGGGGATGATAGACTCAATGCATTCACGCTGAGAGATGGGCAATGAAGTCGGATTGTATAAGTTAAGGTCAAATGAGAGATCTTGAACCTGGGGGGAAAAGTAACTTGTCTTGTAGTACAATACAGGTGGGCTTTTATAGACTGCGACCATACTATATAAGGTAGCAATTCAGTGCACTGCTAGTCCCAAACCCTTTGTGCACCTTGCAGTGTTGTTTGCGCCACATGTACTTTCGGTGCAAGTCACCAGGGCATAAGTTGCTAGTCTAGGCCATGCTCCATTCGGTTAGCACTGTTGCTCAGTTGCCATTTCCATGGTCTTCTGCGGCATTGCCTCATGTATCAGTGCATGGTGTCATTCAGCTGAGCTTCTTCAGAGATGGAAACCTCACTGTTGTGAAGTGATCAAAGCATGTGCACATCCTGGAAAGTTCTCAGTCCATTGGGGTGAAGTATGTGTCTTCTCCTTGTGGCTTTCTGCGAGGTATTGCCTAGAGTCACGTTACTTCACAGTGTTTGCACAGCGTTTGGCACACATGTCATGTTACTGGTGGGTGAGTGGCACATGCATATGTCGCTGGGTTCAGTGGCCATGCTTGTGCAGGGCATATCAGTGAGGTGTGTTGCGAGGCTCCTACTGTGGCTGTGACAGACAAGGAGGGCAGCCACTCATGTAGCCTAACAACACTATGGTGTGTGAGAGAACAAGAGAGAGAGCTAATGCCAATCTGAGAGTTTTAATGAGTGTGAGGGGGGGGTGGACCTAACTAGGTCATGCCAAGAGACGGGCAACAAAGCCAGACAGTATAAGTTAAGGTAAATGAGAGATGAATGATCTGGGGGGGAAAAGTAACTTGTTCTCATAGTACGATACAGGTGGCTTTTTATAGACTGCAATACTGCTATGTAAAGTAGTGACCCAGTGTGCTGATGCTCCCAAGTCCTTTGTATGCCTAGTGGTGTTTGTTTATGCCTCATGTCCTTTCAGAGCAAGTCACCAGGGCATGAGTCACTGGCCTGGGCCATGTTCCATTCAGTTAGCACTGTTGCTTGGTTGCCATTTCTGTAGTCTTCTGTGGCATCACCTTGTGTATCAGCACATGGTGTTGTTCAGCCAAGCTTTATTGGAGATGGAAACCTTGCTGTAAGAGATTTCTATATTGACATCCTTTACCACTGCTCTAGCTCAAGTGCACACACCTTTCCTAGGGGCTGGCCAAATGACATCAGAGTATTGAAAAGATTTCTTGGCAATAAGTTCACACAGCCAATTGAGATGGGTCTTTGCTTGGTTTTTTCTAAGTGTAAGCTCTACCCATTCATAGTCTTGGCCCATATTTCTATTTGATGGAAGGCACAGTGTCTGCTGCTCAACTAGAATGCTGCCATGTGCCGGTGCCGTGTCTTCCACTGCTGCCGCCTTGGCTATACCACTGCTGTCTTTATTGATATCCTCAACAATATTGTCTATATCCTCCATTTCACTAGCTCCCTCACTATTGTGCAAGTGGGTTGATTCAAATGCTCCTGCTTTAGCCTGCAAACAGCTCAGCTCTATTAGAAGGGGGGCTAAAGTTCTTTGGAGACTGTCGATTTTTTGCTGGTCAGCCTCGCGAGGTTCATATTTAAGTTGATGAACACATTGACAAATGTCAATTCTGGAGTAGTAATAAGCACACAATAGTCCAACTGAAGGAAATCATA
>JASFDG010000641.1:0-11298 GCA_036937095.1 Phaeolepiota aurea
CATCTTTGCCATCCAAATAGCTTGAATGCAACGTATCATGCTGCGCAGGAAACCCACAAAAGATTTTGTCGCTGAGAACAACAATGATCAGCTCTCACTGGCGCAGGCACCGCAGCGTCGGACAGCCAAGTAAGTGAAGTTTCTCAACCTTTTACATTGGAGGCTTATCAGCGACAGGCGCATGTAAGCACCACCTGGACTCAATTCGATATCTAAGGTCAAATCCTGCCCGGGTTAGCCACTCTGAACCTGGAAGCAACCGCCCCTCGTACTACGCAAGCGATTACCCCAATCGTTAAGACTCTGACATGCGTTGTATAGATCACCAGACTCTGAGGATAGCCAGAGCACACACAGCAAGAAGGCATCACGTCCGGCGCTATGGATGGCGCGTGCGGTGAACAAACGGATTGGCACACATCAGTATGTCCTAAAACTGTGAGTAGTATATACTGAAACCTATGGAAAGTGTCCAGATCCTCCAACGCAGCAGAGGATACGGGATATGTGTGAGCTTGGCCGGCCAGCTAAGTGTCTGTCGATACTGATGGAGGGATAGTGACCTAGCTCCGGCATTCATACTAGGCGAACATACCTCCAAAGCGGTGGGTATTATAGATGGTGATAGCATTAGTGACGATCAAACAGGCTATGTGTTTAACGCGGAGCAACCGGATGGCCACGCGCACGCCTCGAGGCCTAGAACGGATACCCCCCGGAGCTCGTATAAAACGGATTGGCCAAGACGTCTAGCTAGTGGCCAGCGCACGCCACCTCATAGCGCCAGTAAGAAGGCGAGCAATAGCGAAGCAAGCCTGCACAGCGGCAGCACTCCTAATCATGAGCGTGCAACAACGGCAACTAAAACAACAACTGATCCCTCAATCAGCGATAGTGTCACGAAAACCAAGCCAGAAGACCACAGGAGCAGTGATTCTGAGAGGATATCCCAACAATCAAAGTCTGATTCACGCCAAATCGTCGTTTTACGCCATCTACTAATTTTTATCTGGCTGTAGTGATTTTGAGTATGTTTGATTCAACGACAAATTAAAACCTCTCTAAGCTCAGAACCTATCTAGATTTATGTCCAGAACTGGGCGCTCTCTATCGTCAGTCTCTCCCAGCACCCGATAAACCAAACCGACTGTTCCACATCTAACTTAGGACTTCCAAAACTGGCCACACCGACTCCTCTTCAAAGCAGCCGCATAATCTCGATGTCGTACAAGGACCCTCTGAGTACGCCATGGATGTAGTTGAGCATTCTTCGGCTGATTGTGAGATCACAGCAACGTTGAGGGCTTTCGTACTAGGAGAGACCCAGCAAGGCGAGGGGATATACAGTGCGGCATGACTTATAATAATAGAAGGCCCGGTTACTCAACAAACGTTCAGAGCTAAGCAGCGGGATGGAAATATACCGTGCGCCATGTCTTACCCATCGATCCAGCTAACTTGAGCTGCACGTTACCAGCAAAACCAATCCTACCGCTATGCTGAGCGGTGATAAATCAGATGCCACACTCAGCTCCAATCCCACCAATGGAGAACGCGGAGAGCATAATGATAAAATACGATCGGCCCGAGAGCAACTGTAAGTGTCCCACTTAGTGATAGGCATCTCACAACTCGCAGGGAGGGCACCAACGGGTCTACAGAGGGAGGTACCAGCGAGGCTCCCAAATTGGATCGTACAGAACAAGTTCCAAGAGCAAAGGGGTGGAAGTTTCTGAGGGCGTTGTTCGTTGATCCCTATTATTCGGCTCGACCTCCTTTATTAATTCTGTTGATAGGTTTTCCTCTAAGGACTCGGTAGATCGCATCAAGCGAATGCTCCAGGTCAGGCGCCAATGAACATCCGAACTTACGATTACCATCAGCATTGAATCAAGCATCAGGGCCCTGATCAGCAACTTGAAGGGCAGGTTGGCCAACAAGAGCCAATCATGAAGAAGCCGAATCAAAGATTTATTGAGGATATATCGACGCTGCAAATTTCTGCATCGGCCATAAACGCCGCAGAACTCACCTCTCGTGATGTAATAATCGCGTGAGTTTAACCAATAGGTCATGATTGTCGCCCCTAACGAAAGCCCAGGATAATGGGGCCGACAGGGTCAGGCAAGAGTTCGGTGAACCGAGGTCGCTTCATCTGAATCTACTGTTAGCTAATCGACGATGAAGTTCATCAGGACAGCGAGTAGCAATCCAAAGGATCACAAACACCCCAACCATGTTGAATCGAGGAGTAGTGCTCTGGAGAACGTTGTAATTGTTGGCCATGGTCTGGGCTCCTGCACTTCCAAAATTGCCCTCATTAGATTGCAATTGCCGGCTCTCGCGTTTGACGTCGTCCTTGTTGACACACCCGGGTTCGATATTACCGTCCGATCGCAACAGGATATATTGGAGATGATAGAAGAATGTTTGGAAGCTACCCCGTGAGCTCCGAGAAATGACTGTTGCCGATGAATGTGCTCTCAAGGAAATTTCACAGGTTAGAGAAAAACAATTTGTTGGACGGGATCCTATATTTCCAATGCATCTCAAATAATCGCATGGTCGAGCCCCCTCCTAAAGATTTAAAGACATTCGAAAAGCTCTGTGGGAAGAGGAAGCTTAACCAAATCCTCATCATGACGACCATGTGGGATGAGGTTAGCGAGAAGGTTGGAGGACGTAGGAATGAGGAATTGGAGGACATTCACTGGAGGGGTATGATCAATTTGGGTGCAAAAACGCATAAGTATATGAACACGTACGAATCCGCCTGGGAGGCTCTGGGGTTATTAGTTGGTGGGCTCGAGAGAGGCTCCGAGCCTGACGCGCTTTCTCGAGAAGTGGTTGTTAGCGTCGAGAACGGCCTTGAGACTGAGGCGCTGCCTCGGGGAGAGATGATCGACGGTGAGGTGCTACCGCGAGGTGAGATGGTCAACCTGAAGGAACACCCAGACGATACACAGGTGGCACAACAGAAGTTGTATTCCAAGATGGACGAGCTTGTCGCCAACCAGCAGATGCTTTGGCAAGGTATCCGTGAAGAATTAGAGCATCCAGACAACTTGAACAAGAGGAACAAACTTAAAACAGGCATTCTACTGGACGCGTATGACGACCTCCAGCAGAAAATCAGAGAAATGACTGCAGAGA
Source organism: Phaeolepiota aurea (assembly GCA_036937095.1). Taxonomy (NCBI): domain Eukaryota; kingdom Fungi; phylum Basidiomycota; class Agaricomycetes; order Agaricales; family Squamanitaceae; genus Phaeolepiota; species Phaeolepiota aurea. The sequence goes on from JASFDG010000641.1 coordinate 3,154, forward strand.
TAAGAGCGATTAGTTATTAACATTCATAGGTAGCAGCTTTAATTCTAGGATTTGCGGTTCTGAGATTTGTTTAGACCCGAGTAGTTGAACCGAGATCGTTGGTTTTGACATTTCTCGCCTTGTTACACGCGTTGAATCACGTGCCACCGTTTGAGTGCGATACGAGCCCCTTTATCCGTCGGCGGGCGGAGCGAATCATGCATCATTTTCAACCTCCCTCCCCACTGCACCCATGAAGGTTGCCGTCGTCGGTTCTGGTGTCTCTGGTCTAGCTGCCACCTGGGTATGTATATTTGCAACAGTCTAGGAGGTATTGGCATTTATATGCGGCCTCAGTTGCTCAATGAGTATAGCGATCACGAAGTCCACCTCTACGAAGCAGACTACAGACCTGGGGGGCATGCTAACACCGTCCACTTTCTTCCCAAGCAGAAATCTTGGCGTCAGGGTGTAGATGTTGATACGTGCGCCTGCAATAATCCTTCCGTTATTACTGCATGCTGACTATTGCCTTTTCAGTGGTTTCGTACGCTTGTCTGACCTTGGAGTGACACGTTGAATTGATGAATTAAACAATTTCAGATAGTGTTCAATCCAACTACATACCCCAATTTTTTGCGCTTTCTCCAACTATACCCTTCAATTTGCAAACCAACAGGCCGTTTCCCTTCATTGTTTCGGCGTTCAGACCCTGCGGTGGACGATAAGGAAGATACCGGGATCCAGATTCTCCCTACTGAGATGACATTCAGTGTCTCTCGAGACCACGGGGCGTTTGAGTGGGCAGGCAAGAATCTTATGACAATATTTTGCCAGGCGAAACGTATTGTGGATCCTCAAATGTGGAGAATGATATACGACGTTTTGCGATTCAACGCTTGTGCGCGGCGTTTTCTGTTTGAGCATGAAGAGGTGTCCGAGGACATGTCAATTGGGGCATATCTTAAGCGAGAGGGATATTCTGGGGCTTTCGCTGACAACTACCTCATTGCAAGTTCTCTCTCTTTCACGTCATAAGTTGACTGTTGACAATCATTGTCCAGCCGATGACTGCAGCAATATGGAGCACACCGCCTGATACATGTGTGCTTGACTTCCCTGCAAGGACGTTAGTACGTGGTTCTTTTCCGTCTTCCAACATGTCATAAAGTTCAACGTTCATACAGATCCAATTCATGCATAATCATCACCTTCTTCAAATTATAGGAAAACCATCTTGGCTGACAATCAAAGGTGGGAGGTGCGCATATATCTCATTTTCGGTCCCAGATCCATAAACAGGTCTTCATTTAGCATCAAATATGTGAATCAAATCATATCAAAATTGCCACCGAATCAACTGCATTTATCCACACCCGTTGCTGCGGTTCGAACAATGCAAGGCATTGGTACTGATCCAAGTACCTGGGAGGCGTCCAAGATTCTGCTTGCGACCCGAGACGGCGAACAAGCGACATACGACCACGTTATTTTGGCCTGTCATTCTGATTCAGCGTTGAAGATTCTGCGTGCAGGTGGCGCGGAAGGAAGCGGAGGCGTCACAGCGGAGGAGGAGAGGATCTTGGGTGCTTTTCAATGGAATCACAACCAGGTCGTGTTGCATTCCGATGTCAGGGTATGTATTTGCTTGCATGTTGCGCGTTGGGCTTCCAAAACACTAATTAGGGCTGATTCACATCTCACAGATGATGCCTAAAAATCGCGTTGCCTGGTCATGTTGGAATTATCTGACCGAATCTGAGATCGTGCATAATTTCAATGAACCTGTGGAGGAAAAACGCCCTAATATTAATCGTATCTCGTTGTAAGTTGCTCGCCTTCTCAACGGTTACCACCTATTCTGACATGCTTTTATTCAAGAACATGTGAGCCACGCAACCCGGAACACAGGCTGAATATACTTACACTAAAGGTCTTCCCATAGACGGCATGAACGACCTGCAGCACATACCTGAGGAGCGCTATGGACCAGTCTTGGTGACGATGAATCCACCTTTTGAACCCAATGAGGAGCTTGTTGCTGGACGATGGGAGTATGACCATCCTGTACTGGATTGCAAGGTAAGTTTATTTCCTCGCTGGTGATACATGTTAATATTTCTTTAAGGCTGTGCGAGCACAAAATGAAATGTCTAAGATTCAGAATGCACGATCACTCTCGTTTGCAGGCGCCTACCTGAAATATGGTTTCCACGAGGATGGGTTCACTTCTGGTCTGCTCGCTGCGTGTTCGATCGGTGGTGGTGGTGGTGACCCAGCCCCGGGAACATGCCACGAGCCCGTGGTTGAATGTGATTCCGCTCCTTCTGCTGATCCCGTGCTTGTCACTCCCGTTGCTAGACGCCACGCCTCTGTTCGGCCTCCCTTTCCCATCAGGCATGCCGATAAACATCTCTTCCTCACGTTTTCTGTGACAGATAAATTGATTGCCAGCGTCTTTGATGCCCTCGAGAGTTCGGGATTGCGGGAATTAGTGGCATTCGTTGGAACGATTGTATTGAGTTTTGTGGCCTGGGTGCTTGGTGTCAATCTAGATAGCAATGCGGTTGATGAACGGAAGGAAATTGCCTCCTCATTGGATTGAGGGTTAGAATATCTCGGGTCCGACCCGTTATTCAAAGTGCGTGTGTACCCCTCGCCCTAGTTGGTAGATATTGACGATCCCTGGTCAGGTTGGCAAAGATAGATTTGTAGTGACCTCTATGGAATGGCAAATATACATCGTGCCAAACCCACCCAAATAACACCACCCCATACTTGCGTGTTAAGTGGTGCAGGTAAATGTCCGATGGAAACGTCATGCCTTCAGGCGCCTTTTACTAGGTTCTCTTGCTGTTCTGACCCATGGCTGTTTCCGAAAGCTCAAAGCTCAAATGGAAGACTATAAACCATTCCGTGATTGCGTACGTTTGAACTTATTGGAAAGGAGGTTGCCTGCTTATCGTTCCTCAAAATGTGGTCAGATTGGGGCCGACGATGTACAACCTCTGTTTGTGTACTGTGATCACCTTCATTCACGACGTAAGTGCAGCTGATTGTGACCAGGAAATATCAGCCACCAGGATCGACTGTTGACCGACCACGATCTCTGCTGTTCAAAAATAAGTTCAAATACAAAAACTACGACACCATACATTTCCCGAGAACACAGCTTCGGGCCAGTTTTCACTAACCAATTCCACCCCTCGGGCATTATACAACCAACTGATCCCAGGATTCAAGACCTCATGTCCAAGGTATCAATCAACGAGCGTCCGTCAGCTCTTATCACGCCGTTATCTTGATGGCGTCCTGGACTATGGTTAGCTAAAGCGCGCCAAAAGGCCTGTTAGGTGCCTTACCGGCTTCGTATCCTTGCTAAAAAATAATACGATGCGCCGGCCGAACGGAATCTTGAGCCTCTTCAACTCCTGAAATGTCTTCTCAAGGTCAGCTTCGACCTTCCGTCGCTCTCTTTCAAGCTTCTTTGCAAACGCAGGGTCATTTCGAGCTTTGGCTTGATGTTGCAGTGATTCCAAAACTTGTTTCTGCTCAAGCAGAAGACGCTGAAACGAGTTATAAAGTGCTACCCCTGCCTGAGTCTCGCTCAAGCGTCTCCCTAAATCGACGACTTCCCGTTGGAGCAGAACGTCATGCTTCTCGTTTCTCGCAATGACGCTGTCGATAATACCCCGAGCCGATTTAGGGGAATTTGTGAAGCGCATGACGCGAGATCCATGCTGAATGAGTGGCTTCCAAAAGGTTTTCTCGAGCTCATTTTCCCGTAGCTCGAAGACCGCCGGATCCGACTTGCAAGTATCCCACATCGTTGTTACGAGTACCACAAAATCTGCTCCTTTTGTCCCACAAAGCTCTCCAAACATGCGCAGGTTCTTCAATGGCGAGCCAGCCATGCGATTATCCGAGATACGGTGTAGATATACTATGCCTGAGAGTCGGACATCCATCCTGTAGCTTCAAACTTGGTTAATACAGCCCGTTTTTGGATTAAGGAAACATATATTACGTTCCAGTAAGCCAAGCGTTGAGCAACTTGAGAACCTCCAAATCAGGTAGATTACTGTCGTCAAAACCAGGAGTATCCACGAGGACGACATCTTCACCCCCCTCTCCCCAACCAGAAACTCTGGTAGGGACAATATCATTTGTCTCCGACTGGAGTTCTGCACCAGCCCGTAAGGTGCCACTGGTATCTGGCTCTAGCATATCTATGAGCTGATGGGTTGTCGGGGTGAGCAACACAAACAAGAGGGAATATAAATTGAAAACCTACATGGCTCTTTCCAGATCCTGTTGGACCCATGAATCTAGCGGTACATATCAATACTGAGGGAGGTTTATGATCTTTCAGGAATAAAACACGCACGCGATGACGATATCATTGGCCTTGATATCGAAGCGGTTCATCCTTCGTGGGGGAGCCAAGACCATTATATTCAGTAAATTTAGTGCTGATCGGTGATTGAGGATGATGCTTTGGTTTGCGATAGGCCCAAGCTGAACGGGGTGATGAAGATTGTTTGGAATGATCACGACTAGAGGAGGGCTGATAACAGAATAATGGACAGCCCTTGTGTGGTTGGTGATATAAATAACCAGGAAACAGTGTCAAAGTGCAGGCACACTGCCACACCAACCACCACGCCCCTTCTGGGTGTCCCCAATATTACTTTGTGCATGATGCCTTCGTATGAAGCAACACACACCACCATGCCAGTCGGCCGCAGCAACGCCGATCATGCGTGCCTTACAGTATGCCCAACAGCGATCTTGTTTATCCTAGCCACAGTGCTCGACATCAATGATGACATCTTATTTTCACCTTAAGCTATGTCATAACAGAACCGAATCTGTACTGCTGTGGGTCGATAATTTCCCGAAAATTCTTTGCCTGCAATCGTTCAAAAGGGGAAGGCCGCCGAGCACAAAGCCCTCGCGTACGTGGGCTCGATGCGGTGTTTGAGGTGAGATGGGCACCTTGAGGGGATTTGGTAGCGGCTTGTGGTCGATCGATCTAGGTAAATTACTGTCGCACTAGGTAGAAGATGGGGAATTTATCAGTGATGGACTTGGAAGGAAAGGTGCAATGTAGTTCCACTAAACCCAAACACGAGCCTTGCGCACATAAGGCTGCGCACGGCCGCCTTAGCGACGTGACCTCGTCGATCAAGCGGAACATGCTTGTTGCCCAATTCTCTGAGCGTTCTTCGACTCTCAGTAGGAGAATGGCATCAGGATTTGGTTGGTTTTATGGTCTTGATAGTAGTCATGTACCTCGTAAGCGACGCGTTCGCAACAGCGTCGTTGTGGCAACCGCTGGTAAGAAACAACAGGTTGACTTGTACAACACTGCTGGATTAATGTGCATCAGTCAAATGGTAGTGGGTCACCATCTTGAATTACCTTTTTGATCCTACGTCTGGTGAGGGTCAAGTCGGCTGCGGGATGGCTCTATCACACACAAGGAACTTAGTTTGCCAGAGAAAGGCAAAGCATGTTTTGTTCCAAGTCTTCCTCCAGCTTTCCGCCAGAACATTTGTTGCGCTTTAGGGCCTTGAGAGGTGTGGAATTGGAGTAGGAAGTATTTGGAGACACATCCACAAGGTAACAGCCCACGAGAGGCGGCTTTAGAAGTGGAGAATATAATGTCAACGTGCTGGCACATATCACAGGATCGCAGCTAGAATTTTCGAAGGTCGGTGACTATTGGGATTCGGGAAGACCAGCCTGAGTGTTAAGGCTATTTATCCTCATATTTGATATACAAGTTTGTGGTTGAACAAAACAGCTCCTGTGCAGCGACAAGGCATGCGAATGTTCCGGCGACGGGTGTATGGGACAGAATTTGAGGTTCTCTCATGCCACCATGTTGTTTGAAAAGCTTTGAAGTTCGGGTCGATGATCGCGATATCCCCGTGATCACGATGCAGGGTCGAGCCTTCTACCAACAGAAATGAACATCACGGACCGTGTCTTCACGCCAAACGCGCCGAACGTGAGCTTGTTATAACAACATTCTTCTCACCACAATATCATCATGCAAGGCAGTCATGGGGTCTCGTCTCACCCGACAGCAAAGCCAGCTTCTTTCAGTACAAATATGAAGGGGGTGGGGGGAAGTTCGGATGTCAAAACTGGGAGAACCTGGCAGGCCTTCCAACCACGAACTACTAAAGAGAAATACTTTCGATTAAGCGATAACAAAATGGTGGGATCAGGTTATCCTGGGCTACCAACGATGGGTGCCACTGCCAGGACGTCGCATCGCCTGGGAAGAAGGTCGGGTTGGTTTTGGGTTACCTTGATTTCCGTATCTACGCTCTTGGTCTTCGCATCCTCCAAAGTGTCGGACTCCTCTCTATCCATGACCTCATTGAACGCTGCCTTCGCTCAAGTATGGCATCGTTCAGACTCACTGGAAGTGCGCACGACGGAGCCACTGGCAGGCGACACCAGGGATGCCACCCAGCCTTCCGAGTTTGCAAGGACAGACCAAGTCCAGTTCGATAACTACAGTCTCATTCTGCGAGGTCAACGTATATTTTTGCAGTGAGTACAACCTGTATAGCACCTTTCAATAGTTGCTCATTGGTGGTCCTAGCTCGGGTGAATTCCATACCTTCCGATTGCCTGTACCTTCACTATGGCCGGATATTCTGGAGAAAGTAAAAGCCGCAGGCATGAACGCTGTGAGCGTGTATACGCATATGGGTCTCATCAATCCAGCTCCTGGAGTGGTCGACTTTGACGGGTTTAGAGCATTGCAACCTCTCTATGATGCCGCGCGGGAGGCAGGTATATGGATTGTACTTCGGCCCGGTAAGCTCTTGCAACAAGTCCTAAACCATGTGTTTTCGTTGATGTATCTTGGCAGGTCCAGTCAGTAGTACTCTCGTCTGAGATACTTCTTGACACTAAAACATTATGCAGTATATCAATGCAGAAACTACGGCTGGTGGGATAGCTCATTGGGCTACATCCGAGGTTGCGGGTACACTCCGCACCAATGATACCGACTGGAAAGCTGCCTGGCAGGCCTATATCAGTGGTATCATCAAAGTCACTGAACCAAACCAGATCACTTCCGGAGGTCCTGTGATTGGTATGTTAGTTATACTTTCTTACATATTTGTTGTGTTCATGTGCTGGGCATCTGTAAAGCGGTTCAAATCGGTATGTGACCATGTACCAGCATCCCGCCCGCAGCTAAAACCTCGTAGATAATGAGTATTCGCAGAATCCGATTTCTCATGCCGAGTATTTCGCCGAGCTGGAGGACGCGTACCACGCTTCCAAGATCGTAGTACCTCTCACTTTCAATGATCCCGGCCAAGGAAGGAACTTCATCAATGGAACTGTGAGTGGTCCTCATTCTCCGACCGAATTGCGTCTATTCATGCAGATGACAATAGGGTGCTGTTGATCTCTATGGGTATGGTCACGTACGCCACACTTTGTACCCAAGATCTCAACCAAACCATTAGACTCGATTCATACCCTCAAGGCTTTGATTGTTCTAACCCGACAAGGTGGAATCCTGTCACTACAAATTATCATACGTATCATGCGCAAGTTAATCCCTCACAGGCTTGGTATATTCCTGGTTTGTTCTGAAGGTTTTCAAACTGCTCCTTGCCTTCTGAGCCCCTCGTTTAGAATTCCAAGGGGGCTCTTTCGACGCATGGGGTCCAACGGCTCCAGGTGAGCCTTTCCCGCTGTTGTATCTGGTGCAGTGTTAACTGAACACCTGGTTGTATAGGGTATCCACCTTGCCGCACGTTGACAGGCCCTGATTTTCAGTCGGTTTTCAATCGACAGTTGTGGGCAAGTAATGCTAAATTGATCAACTATTATATGATTTACGGGTTAGTGTGCGTATCCTTGGACCCTAACGTGGTAACTGATTCTCGTTGGCTGACAGTGGTACATCATGGGGTGCCATCCCGTTCCACGGGGTGTATACCTCGTATGACTATGGTGCCTCTGTAAGTGCCTATTCTATCCAGATAGCGCTTTGACGAATGATATATTGCAGATAACCGAGTCCCGCGACCTAACTACCAAGTTCGACGAGATCAAACGACAGGCGCTCTTCCTGCGCAGCTCGCCTGCCTTCTACAAGACTGACTGGATAGCTGATACATC
>JASFDG010000642.1:0-11261 GCA_036937095.1 Phaeolepiota aurea
ATTTGGCCAGATCTCCCACTCCCACCCATCACGGGTCTGTTCATTCCTCCTGACTATTGACTCGCCCAGGACCAAGAAGTTCATTAACCTTCAAAATAACATGAAGTCTCATGGTTGTTTGGCAAATTGCAATCGTGCTCTACATCCGATCTATCGCACCTATAACAGCCTATACCTCCTAAAGCCAACAAGAAACATGTGAAGTGAAAGGACGTGGGACTCTAATCTCGATCTGGCCCCCCTCCATGCTCTGTGCGTGCCTAATCAATTTCCTTTGAGGCCTTGACAATCTGGAAACAACCACCCTTTTCTTCCGAGGTAGTCCGCAGGACATGTTTACCTATATGGCGTTGCCATCCCCCAACTAATTTGTGTTCACTGTTGCACGGAAATATCCGAGAAAGTGTTGATTGTTAAATTGTAAGTGAATCCTTGATGCTGCTTTGTCGTGTTCTTGCATTTTGTACTTGCACAAAAATAGAGTCTTGTGGTCGGGCCTCCTGCCAACAATGCTATCAAATCAAGGGGAAGTCTCACAATTGTTTAGAAAGTGTCAGTGGTGTTCTATAGTCTGCTAGTCACAACCTGATCACTATCATGAGGCCAACATGAACGCACGATGTAAAAAAGGACGCAGGAAGAATTTTACATTACTGCACTCTTGGATGGACTCCCCAAGTACCTTCAATGTTAGAAGCCTTGACAATCAAGCCCCAATTATGTTCTCCCTCCGAGGTGGTCCTAGGCATCTAATAATAACAGATGTTTGTGTAGATCTTTATCGGGTCATAAGACATAATTTCACCATGTGTGTACTAGGTGTGTTAGAAGATGTCAATGCCACCATAGAGATTGGGCATATGAACTGAGTTGACACAGAAGATATGGAAATGTATGTGTCACATGCCTGGGGGAAAATATGCCTAGGCCCGTCCCAGTTCCAAAACTATTCACAACAGGACCGTACATGGACAAGTAGAGATGAGCCTTTGATGATCATTCATGTTAAGCAACGACAGATTTGTTCCGGCCTCGGCCTTCAATTCAATTTTGAAGATGCAAAGCAGGTTAGTAGAAGAGCTCTGGAAAGTCACCTGGTAATTCACCATGTGGACCCGCTGCAAGCTCATTGTGGTTAGTAGAGTATAAAGCAGAGGAAAAACTTCCACTTTTCTTCAAGTCCAGCACTTCTAACCACTCCAATCTACTTTGCTTTTCATTCCATGTACGTTGCAGCCTGTGTCATTGTCACACTGAATGCACTGACAATATCTGGCTTTTACACAAGATCACCATGGTCCAAATCATTTCGCTTCTTGTCTCGGCTGCCCTTGTTGCCACCACAACTGCTCACACCATTTCGTATGTGTTTCTTCCCCTCTACGACAGTCGGAATTCGAATCTGACTGCTGCGGTCTTCAGTGCATGGTCCAGCACTGGTTTCACTGGAACCGCATTCGCAACCAGTGGAACAGGAACATTCAACCTCGGCTTCCTCGCTAAGTCTTACATCTGGAGCAGCTCCGCCGGCGATGGGTGCTGTATTAAATTTTGTCAGGGAGTAACCGAAACGGGTAACTGGTGCCCCAGCCATCAGAACTCGAACGTTGCTGCGGCCAACCAGTTCAACAAGGTTGTTGTTGGCTGTGGTAGCACAGTCTTGAACTGCTGAGTGAGTTATCCACGTGCATTGACGGCTCTCCTTCCTTCCTTTGTCTAAGTGCCTTGTGCAATGTTGCAGATGGTCCGTATCCCCAATCTCTATCTGAAGGAAATTTTAGTTGGTAGCGAGTACTTATGCGGCCTGACTCCTATCGATGGCGAAGAACTTCTTTCCATACGGTGTAAATATTGTCCATATGAATCCAGTGGTTTTAGGGTTGAACGTTCATTCTCCTCGAGTAAAAGGACCATCAATTTGAACAACCAAGTCATGTACAGCGCCAACAGATGTTTGGCAGGCTACAAGATGACAGCGAGAATGAGACCATGATCAAGAATCAACAGTGCTCCGAGTCCGTTGTCCCCTGTGAATCCCACTAAGCATTTCCAAGTTAAAGTACTGTGTCAAGGGGATTGAGACTGAGGTTCTGGCATGGGCTTGGCGGTGAGCTGGGATGGCCTAACCCATTTAGCGAGGCTTGAAGGGACAGCACTCCTTGTGTACAATGCAGGTAAACATTTTATTCTTGACCATTGCGCCAAGCGTAAATGAATAATGGTCGTGTAGGTACATTAGAAGAATGTACAAACCATCTCTCTCTCTTGGAAGCGGATCGACTCATTGGGTAATACGTTCGCTGTTATCCGGGTACGAATCGCTCGGTTGGTCCAATCCTAGGCGGTTCGCTAATGTTAAGAGAGAGAAAAAACTATGTTTGCTGTGTTTCGCTTGCATGCCTAGAAATAAGGGAACGGATCATGAAAGTGGCAAAACTTGATAGTAAGACGGACGCCGTCATTTCAAATTCTTGAATACCCCAAGGTCAAATATCTACAGGCTACGGCATATATCACTTTGAACGAGCAGCCTGAACCTTAGCAGCATTCCCAATATTATAAATGCCATTCGATAAGCAATCAGCAAGAACTACGCACGTAAACACGTTCCAGGCACTGGTCTAATTTTTGTATATGGCAAGGCCATCATTCGGGGATGTCTGAGGCCGAGTTTAGGTTAGGAGTGGTAACTCACAAACGGCGATGGGTGACTTGAGGAAGCATGCTTGCAGGTGGTGACAGAGTTGGCATGTAATGCATTGCGTTGGATTTGAATTTGCACTCATTGACTGCACATTAGTCAACGGTTTTTTCAAGGGTGCGCTTGAGGGACCTGGACCAGGGCGGTCCAGTCTAGCCTCCAAAATTACTTCAATCCGAGATGTTGATATTTTGTTACACACGCCAACATCACCCGATCCCAGGATGGAAATGTATTCGACGTCTTCAGCTACGCCATATTCTGACTAAAGCTAAAAAAAACTGGTAAAGCTATCCGGCCAATCGTGCCAATTCGGGGTTGCCCACCAGTAACCTATCGCGTTCTTATGTCGGTGTCATCAAATCCAAGTTGCGCAAAATCTACACAATGGAGTTATCCGACCCGTACCGTTCAGGTCTAAACATACTTCTCAGCCATCATGGGATACTTGCCATTGGAACACCGAGGGTGCCAGCAAAATGGTTGGAAGAGTTAGGCGTTGGCGAACCTTTGCTTCTTCATACTCTTCCATACTTCTTCATCTTCCCCGACCCACCACATTCAGGCGTCCCTCAATGGTTCAGGCGCCTTAAAATCCAACCCTTTCTTGCCAAATTTCTCCATGCCTCTGATCCTCGCCATTCTCTCAATAAACATCTCTTAGCTTTTCCTCGGGGTTGCCTTCCTGTAGCATTGAAGAGCTGTATCGATGGAAGCACTCTCAGGTTTGTGCCCTGGCATTCCCTCTTTCATATCGCTTCCTTGGAATCAAGCGTCGAAATCCTCAAAGGTCATACTGAAGCCGAAGCTAAGCGTGGCGTCTTTCAGATGAACGATGGGTTTATGGAGGTGTTAGAAAGGCTCGAAAGAGAAGTCGTTGAGGCCATTTCACTGTATGTGTGTCCTAAGCATCAATTTTAGTATTTCGACCACCGTTGCCCCGACCTGCCATGCCCATTCCACAAACGCGGTTTGTTGAACAACCCTCAACGAGCATATAGAGCCCCTCTCGACGATATCTGCAAGACCTTGGTTCAGTACGTCGAGTCCACACCTCCAAATGAGAATCCTCCTTTCACTGTGCTGCTTTTCCGGCTACCGGGCTGCAAGCACGGGTACGGGATGCCTTGTCACATGCCATTTTCCAACAATGGGATCCTCGCCGCTCTGGTGAATTTCACGTCCCTGCACGTTTGTACCACCAAAACATGGCAGAGATTGGCCTGCAATATACAGCTGGTTGGTACGGTTCCACCCGTCCTGGAGATCTCAGTCCATTGGGGCGATTCTCCACTGACTCATGGGTTGATCACCTCGAGCACGCCAGTCCTAGCGAAACACTTTTCGATCTCCTCGAGAAGGAAGAAGTCTGGGTGCAAATGCAGAAGCGGTCAAATGGTAGGGTGGGGGCCATGCTTGACAGCGTCATACACTGGCTTCGGGTCACACAGGGCGATGCTCTGCCACATTTACTATCCCAGTTGTCCACTCTTTGGAGTCGCAATCGCAAGGATGCTCGGCATGGTTTGCTCGAGAAGTGGACAGATCGGCACGATCAATCGAATGCACACCCTTTATCCAGCCACACCCGAATGTCTGAATTTGTGCGAATATAGTTCTCGTTGCTTAACTGAACGTTGAACTTCGAAATTTGCGGCCTCACTGCCCTCAGGTACCACGATAAGTGTTCCTTCAGCGCCATATCCCAGATGTGCGTGTGGGCACTCGCTTTGGGCGGAGAAGGGCTTAGGGTAGTTGGTGTATAAATTTTGAACTTAGTGGTGTCCATTTTCTCAAGAGCTCGCACTCTTGTAGAACGACACCCACATAAATTTTATTTTGATTGTTCTTCTCCCTTTCCGTGTAGATCAATGCGTGCATCTACCCTTTTTTTTACCCACCCAAAACTCAACCTCAATTCTCCTGGCCTTTCACTTTTGCTGCGACAACCGCACAATGCTTCGTCTCGTCAGCCGGCTCACCCTCCACAAAGCTCCCGCTCCCCGCCGCCGCCTTCGCTTCCTGCAGCACTATCCTCGCTCTCCCATTTCTAGCAGCAGGGGCGGCAGCAGCGGGCTGGTAGTTGCCCCATACCGGTGAGCGTGCCAACTTGAACGTATTCGGATCTCCCGCGCGCACAAACGAGAGCCAATACGCGATCAGCTCGGCTGCGAATGCGTGCTCGGCCGGTGTCATCGGTGAAAAGGTCGTCGTGCCGTTAACCCTGTTTTTTTGGGGGGGTTACTTGTTATTGCAGGTCGATATTTGAGAGGATGGAGTGTATACCCTGTGTTCGTCCCGAGGAACATCATCCAGTTCTCTGCCGCATGGCTAACCGCAATGTCCCCAAATGTCGGGTTGGGCTGGTTGTATCGGTAGGTCCACGCTTTGATGCCGTGCTGCTTGGCAAATGACTCTGCCATAATCGTACGCTGCAATGATTGTTTAAAAATAAAGATCGACGAACAAGGGAGTGGAGACACAGGGGAAGGCTGGGATGGCAATAACTCACTGCGCATCTCAATTCAGAATCGCCTGTGATAGTCTGGAAGCGCAGCGCGTCTGACGCGAATTCACTGCCTGGGTACGCCTTGATGTCGTTACCGACGATGTAAGTTATTGGCGGCAGAGGCACACGCCACGCTCGTCTATGCCTATGATAATCAACACACCTGGAGAATATCATTGATATCTGCATCACCCAGTGAGGGGAAGAACCCTTTCAGCGCCGCGCCAATGTCCGCGCCGCCGGATAGCGTCTCGTTGGTTGTCGCGCTGAATCATTACACTCCCATCAGCCATAAAAAAAAAAAGTGGGTGGGCAATAACAAACTACCCTACGATGAGTGGCACTTGCGCTGCTCGCCCAGCCAAAATCTCTGCCGTCGGGAATGGTGTGAACAGGAAACCATCGATGACAGGGCGGAAGGTCTTGAACCCAGATGCGGTGCTAGATAATAACAGGAATGAGAAGCGAAGCATCAGATACAATGTCTTGTCGGTGCTTACAATGCCGAGCTCGACGCAGCGTCCTGCGCCCGGGCAAGCGCGCTGATGCTCGCTTTCCTAAGGCACGCCATCTGCACTGCGAAAGACCCAAGTGTGCTGCCACATCCGGCAGTAGAAGCGTAGAACTGGAATAAGGGCTGGTTTTGGGGCATCTTTAAAGAAATGCGGGCGACCCTCGGAGTCAAAAATACGCACCACTTGCTCCTCGGGTGCCGGCAGGGGGGATCTGAACACACTCTGCGCTATCGCGCCTGTGAAAAGATCACCTCCTTCAGCACCTGCGGTGGCTACAAGGTGCAGTTCGACGGAGCTCCCGCCCGCACTTTCGCCGTTGATTGTCACCCGACGCGGGTCACCACCGAAGCTCGTGATGTGATTTTGTACCCATTGAAGCGCCTCAATCTGGTCTCTGAAGCCTGCATTCAAGTCGCCCAAGGATGGGTTTGAGTTCTTGAACTCTGGGGCGGCTAGGAATCCAAAAGAGGACAGGCGGTAATATACGGAAACGATAATGACATTAGGGCTCTGTTGTATCCAGTGATCGAAAGGCCAGTTGGCAGGATTGCCGAAGATGTAGCCTATTTTTCCTGAATTTCAGAAGACTTTTACAAGAGAGAAAAAGTGGGGACACACCCCCTCCATGGATGTAAACCAGAACAGGAACTACGGAGGCAATATTTAGAACACCTTCGTCACTGATGCATTCATAAAAATAGTCACGAACGATCATCTCCCTTCTTCACACCGACAGGGGTATACACATTCACCTTCAAGCAATCCTCACTCCCCGCACCTCCAGCATCCCCGCCTCCTGTAGAACCCTGAACGCAAAAGTCTGGGTACGCTCTGGCATCGACTGCCTTTCCTTCATTAAACCCACTCTCTCGGGCAACGCGAACAGTATCGAGTGGTAGGGGAGCGCGGAAGCGACGCTCGCCCAGAGGAGGCTCTGCATAAGGAACGCCAAGGTACGCGACAGAATTAGGGAACTCCTGACTACGATTTCCGATATACCTCGCATACCCTGTGTCAACGATGTTGCGTTGCTGTGCCGACGATGAGGCGAACAGGTAGCTTGTGCAAAAGACGAGGAGCGATGTTAAAAGCATAATGGGTGCCGTCGTGGGTAGTGAGATGATGTGTGTGGGGAATTGCATGGTGCATTTATGGTGTAGGCTGGAAAAGAAGTGCCTGCGTGGAGGAGAACGAAGGGAGAAGCGCTCGGTGCTAGCATGGATCGCCGTCACGAGCTTCACAGACAGCAGGTCCAGCGTGTCATCGGCCCGTGGCTCCGGACTTCGAGGACACTTGGCTGAACCAGCCGGTTCGACGTGGCGGTAAGGGCAAAGTGACGAATATCTACACTATGGACGCTGGATAGGGCCTCAAGCTAGATATCGAGGTGAGATTGTAACGGTATTGTAAGAGAACGAATATAACAAACACACAATTGGCTCGGTTTGAACGAGATATTCGCCTATACTGGTGGTTCTGAGGTCAGGCATTTAAGTGCACATAAGCCACAAAAATAGGAGGAAAGGCTGTATAATAGGGAGGGAAAAGAAGTATTCGCGCATATAGCTTGTCCCTACAGGCTGATTGCAGCCTGGAAATGGCTCGGACCTTGTCTGGTGAATTGGCGTGAAGATATATATGTAGCATATACTCACACCGACTCACAGTTAAATTGTATCTGGCATGTAGAGAGGTGAAATGATCAAAGAGAGCAATCGTGCATCTACCCTGTGCGGGTCGCAACACCGCTCTTTTTGAATGAGCGATAGAGCTCAGATTCTTTGTTTAAGGAAACCTCTCTGAAGGAATGTGGTTGACTCGGAGCCGGCTCGGCTCATCCCAAATATAGCCACCTAACCGTCATGTCCAAACCGCAATTCCTTGGATAAAAGTGGGAAGTACATGGTCGTTGAGGAAGGGTTCCATTGTCCCTAATAACAAACAGTCCTGGGCATGATATCCATATGCGCCCGAGAGAAAAAGAAGGGATCCTAGTTCTGGATTCAATCAAAAGTCCACAGTTGCACATTTATGGTCCAAAAAACAGCGCTCATCAGAGGCTCCATCCACTAGCCACGGTGCCTACAACTTAATTGCAGTTGAAGTAGCTCCCCTGGATTACGGACGGGCACCCGTTCGTATCTGCAAATCCGTGTCAGCACCAATCCCAACTCGTAGTAGTGCCAGGGGCCCAACGTACCGAGATGAAGTGGGCAGTCGTTGTAGTCGTCGCAGCACTTGATACACGCACGGTTCGCATCGGGCTCCACGAGCTCGACATAATGGTTGTATCTGTTCGTGTGGGCGGTGCACCGTAACGGGTAGATGGATATGAGGATAGATTGGAGGACTCACCCTAAACATTTGCTCCCCGCTGGATTGCCCTGCCCGCCTTCGCCGCCGCTCGAGTCGTACTGCCCGCCCCCGTCATTTGCGTTGAGGCGGTCCAGAAGCTCAGGGCGAATGCACCCGGTTACTTTGTGAGAGAGATCAATCGGTTGATCAAACGATATAAAAAAAAAAGAAGAATAAAGGAAGGGGAACCCCCCTTCAATCGCCAGAGTAGCAAACTCCAACTTTGAACTTTAAAGGGCAAGCAAGGATCAAGGAAGAACTTACGCTGCGCATACCGTTGTCCAGTTTTGCCATTCCCGGTCTTGAACGCAACGTTGCTCCAAAACTGGTCTGGAAGTAGGCCTTGCTCCGGGGAGTATCGGCCTGCAGAGGAGCAATACGTCTTCATTCCGCCTGGATGCTCACTATCCCCGATGTTGGTGTGTGGATCCCTGAAAGGGAGAATCAGTTGTTGAGTATCGTGATCATGAGCGAGAATCAGAATCGCTGCTGTTGACGCTCATGCGCGGAGGAAGGAGGGCCGAGGAACGAGAATAGTCACCTCGGCACGATCATACTGCAGTTACCGAGTCAGGAAGCTGTGAGTCTGTGATATCTACGACCGACCAGAACTTCTGAGCATCGGTAATGTATACGATGTTATCAACCGTCTGCCTTGCATCCAGTCGCTGGATAGAGCCATCAGCAGGAAAACTGAAGGTGATAGATGCGCCCCATGAGAGGAGTGCAAGGGAGACAAGGAGGGAGCGAATCTTAGACATCGTGAGGAGACAATAGAGAGGGAGGCTTCAAGACAAGGTAGTCAGCAGCTACAAGCCCAGGTTACATGTCGCCTGTCATTGAACCCAGTGCAATTCGGGATAGAATCATGTCAATCTTGATCTATGTTCCATTCGAGATATGACCGCATGGGTTAGATCCAATCATATGGTCCGGGCGACAACTTATAGTCGTATATGGTAGAGACCAGCGAACGCGCGGTACTTGCTGAGGTTCACGGTCATGCAACCCAGACCCATTATCGTTACCACTTCAATAGATCTGATAATGCCCCCGCGTTGTTGTTGTGGTAGTAGGCTGCCATAAACCGACGCGAAAGTGAAGTGGGGTTCATCCTTGCACCAAAAAAAGCAAAAATCATACGAGGAAGGGTCCTGGAAGGGGGTAAGAAGCAATCAACGTTTCAAAGTCCAATCATACGCAGGTGTGATAAATGTGGTGTCCGAATCGGAACGTGGGCTGAATAAGAAGATCGTCGGCTCCGGCGCATCAGAATCAGACACTACAACCATAGACAACCCTTGCATGCCCAGGGTGTCGCGATCAATATCAGTAAAAAACGATGTACTCAAAACCAACGGATCTAGCCGAGGGACTGTGCCTTGAAGCAAGTTATCGCCATCCCGTCCACAATCAAACTCAGCAAATGAACGGGAACGGTTCGTTGGCCTTCATTTGAAAGACGGAGCATCGACCAGAAGAAAATCGGAATAGTCGGTAACAACATTGGTGGTTCCCTCAGTTGAAACGATCAAGTAGAATGCTGTCCCCCAAGCCACAACGCCTTTGCCATTCTCCCTCATCAAGGCCACAATTCAAAGGTGTGTGTAATAACGAGTCAGTATTGTCCTGAGTTTTGATGAAGTCCTAAGCCACCAAGGCATAGAGTAGCAGGCAAATTCATGCTAATGAATAGTAATGACAGGAGAGACATCCATGTGGCGCGCTGTGTCTATGGGTGGAAATGCAGATCAGGGAAGGCAAGTATGTGGCAGCATACAGCCCTGTAATTGCACGGGTGTGATACCCTGACGCCACACGCGACGTGCCCGGATCAAACAAAGGTCATCGTGTGGTCATCAGCTGCCTATAGTGCACACCCATTCCTCCCTTGTTCAACACCCAACACAATAAACTGGCTTTTATTGGCTGTAGAAGCAGTCGCAGAGCACGAAAAGAACACTTGCAACGAGTCCGTCACGCGTTACGAAGCGCAACGGTTTCAGCGCGCTACTGCCTTCAGGGGTCCCGCCATCTCATCATAATGGAAACGGCCGATTTGGGGCAATCGATGGTCGATTATCGCTGATAGGAAACCGCCCAAGCTGTGAAATTCCGGGATGCTCGGACAGGGTCCAGCCCACGACCGCCCATCAAGACCTTTAAAGCGGGCACGTCGAGTTTGTGGATAAAGTATATCTACTTTTGATTCCTCATTATGCCTCGATCCAACGCATCCGACGAACCCGACCAGGAGGTGGAAGAGGAAGAGACACAAGAAGTGGGAGAGGAAGAGACCCAAGAAGTGGGAGAGGGAGAGACCCAAGAAGTGGGAGAGGAAGAGACACAAGAAGCGGGAGAGGAAGAGACACAAGAAGTGGGAGAAGTAGAGCGGGGAGAAGGTGAAGAGGGTGAAGAAGAAGAAGCTACGGAGCCCAAGTTCCAGTACTCTCGGTGCACCGGTGCCAAGAAGGCTTTGCTCGTGAGTGTTTCGTTTCTTCCGATCTCTCGCCGACCCGAGGTTGACCAAGACTCGTATAGGTTGGGATTAATTACACTGGAGGTGACGCACCACTCAATGGCTGCATCAACGACGTGCAAAACATCAAACAGTTCATTACTGGTGAGATATCTTGCATTTTGGCCAAGAGGGATTCCACGTAATTGACGTCTTTTCGCAGATAATTGGGCCTACGAGGAAGATAATATGAAGATTTTAACTGATGATCAAGAAGATGGAGATTTGCGTCCAACTAAAGCCAACATCGTATGTCTATTAATACTTTCCTTTGTGCTTTCATTGAGTTTCTGGATCTACTAGCTCGAAGCGATGAAGTGGCTGGTTGATGGCGCTTCTCAGGATGATGCCCTTTTCTTCCATTGTACGTTGAATGATCCCATAAAATGAGGCTTGGCATAAAACCGCTGTCGTAGATTCCGGCCACGGTAGTCAGGCTGATGATACAGACGGAGATGAACATGATGGTATTGACGAAGGTATGGCTTCATGAAATTCAACTTATTTCCGCCGTCTCACCTCTCCATGTATTAGCCATTTGCCCCGTAAGTGTTGCCTGCACGGACCTGTCTGATCGGTCGTTCATAGTCGTTGCCTTTTACCCAGGTCGACTTTAACGACGAGGGTCTTATTATTGACGATGTCAGTTGACCCCATTGTGTA
>JASFDG010000645.1:0-11245 GCA_036937095.1 Phaeolepiota aurea
CTGTATAAAAGGCTTGAATGGGCTCTGGGCATGCAAGCTATACAAGGCAGCCTTCTGTATTGGAGCAGGACTGAACTACATAAGTGACCGATGAAACGTTGGCTATTAAATGTCTATTATGTGCTGAGATTTCCGACGGTCAAACTCGACCTTTCACTGCAGCGATGGACGTGCCAGTATTTACACCGGGGAAAATATCAATGGTTGACCTGGACCCATTGAAATATCATAGAAATAATAATCAAAGTGATTTCACCCAGAAGACAGGCAGAAACATAATGAACACATGGGAAACATTTAAAATGTCAGGACATTTTCGGTGAACAATATCATTTTGATTGTTCTTCCAATGTGTTTGCAATCATGATACGTCTACTTTCGTCATTGGAAATTCCCCCCGGTGCTAATTAGGATGTTTCCTTTCGTTTCACGTATATGCTTTCATTTTATATCGAGCAAGACCATAGGATATCCCTACTCATGTTCTATATAGCCGGTAACGTTATTCACCACGTTGTCCTTACTCGTCGCAACAAGAGAAAAATTCCCGAACAGGCTTGGGAAGTCGGCACTTTGAGAGAAGAGGCCCAATTTCTCCACCCTTTTCAATTGACCTAACATCCAAGTCCCTCAATCATGTCAGATCAGAACTTTACTTCGTCAACGGCCAGGTTGCCCGATGGTAATGAGATCTTTTCACCAATAGTGGGGCACCCAATGTGTCTACCTATACAATGGTGGTGTTCTTTCATGGGAGCTCGTTTCACTCTTGTGGGTCGATGTTTCCGTGGTACATTTTTGTTAAGCCGTGTACTAGTACGAGTTCCAGATGGTCTTAAGGAGCTGCACGCCCACGCCGCTGGGAACGCTGTGCGAGTGATACTTGTTTACCGCAAGGATTATGCTGGTTCGACTCGTTATTTCGACGCTGGATTGGACGACCTAAAGGAAGGGCGCAAATCACACTCGACGGCCTGAGTATCATGATGGCTCACCTCAAATATTTCGCGGACAATCTCGCTATTGAAGTCAGGACCGCACATCCGGTAGATTTGTGGTAATTGGGTGACCCATGGGTTCTGGGACCGCAATCTCGATATTTTTTGATTTGGAGGCCATTCCTGCTGATATCCATCCGACATGGAACGCGTATATCAAAGATTTGGTTCTTTTTGGTATTTGATGTCCGATGTAATTGAGGCGCTGCTAATTTTTTCTCCCAAACTCAGACCCCCTTTGCCTGTCTTGCGGGTTTGAGCCTCCTCCGAATGACACAACATACAAACCATCCATGGAATGGCTAACTGCGTGCTGTATGATGAGAACTCGATCTCGTACACACTTCCACAGGTGCCAGTCACCCTCGTTCCCTGCAATCGCAGTGGATGGCGCACTGTTTTGGGGTACAGCAAAATACGCAGGATTTACGGCAAGCGAAAAGCCAAGGGCGAGTGTGTTCGCCCCAGGGCATTTGTCAATATTCCACTGGGAACCATTTCGTTAGTCTGTTTGACTGTGATAGCAAATACATTTGTTCATGCGGATTTCAGGCGCACGAGGACTACCCAGGGGATTAATTGAAAATCACTATCAAGGGAACCAAATGGCAGTGATGTCTCTGACCGAATTGATACGGGTGTTTCTTCTCAATGTGTCGGAAATTGGCTCCAGTGCATGTAAATCTTGCAATCGTCCATTTCATCAAGTGCTTCAGATTGAGGTTTTGAGGAAGTACTATTACCAGCCAGGTTGTCAGTCTCCTCATCGTTTGTAGCAATAACTGACAGCTCGAATCTGCATCACAAAAATTATTGTTCTAGTCAGGCTTCAGCATGTTTAGGGCTGGCAATTGATGGGATCCTAAGCTTGGTTGATGTTGCAAGTCACGAGGCCGCAACTGTCGACACGCGCCGCGACGCTTCAACGACCTGACTGGCCGAATTCAGGCATCATCGCCAAAGCTTCTACCCAATCCTCATCGTTCAATAAACTCACTTAAGACACGCGCTCACGCTGACAGGCTATCCTTAATTATATGATATAATACCAACGCCTTGGCTAATTCATACGACTTTCAATATGCCCGTGGCTCCTCGTCTTTCTCAAGGCGCGGAGGCTGCCAGAGCTGCCGCACAACAGGCAGAGTTTAACGAGAAACGATGGGTATGGGTTCCTGATGCAAGAGAGGGCTATCTCGCTGGATGGGTGAATAGAGAAGAGGAAGATGCAGCAGAGGTTATAATGGCTGCAGGTGGAGACGTGAGTCTAATCAGCATTCCAACTTTATAATGCATTACAATGCGTATCTTAGATTCGCAGGGTTCCTTTCGATTCGCTTTTCAAGATGAACCCACCAAAGTTTGACCGCGTAGAGGACATTGCTGATCTTACGTTCTTGAATGAAGCAAGCGTGGTGCATAACTTGCGATTGAGGTACGGATCAGGCGCTATCTATGTGGGTATATCGCTCCTTTCAATAACCATGAAACTGACATTAGATCATAGACTTACTCGGGCTTATTTCTTGTTGCCATTAATCCATACCAGAACCTCCATTTATATTCAGATTCCATCATCCAGCAATATCGAAATAAAAGGCGAGATGAAAACCCCCCACACATATTTGCAGTCGCAGAGCGAGCCTGGGTTAATATGGGTGAGGAACGGGAAAACCAGAGTATTTTGATTACGTTCGTGCACAATCCTGCTTTTCTGTTAGCAGAAACTGATGTATAAACAGTGGTGAATCTGGTGCAGGGAAGACAGAGAGCACCAAGAAGGTTATTCAATATCTTGCTGCTATAGCCACAGATGTGCATCTTCCATCAACCCCTTCCAATACGTCGATTGGAGCAGCCATCCCTTCATCTGGCCTCCCCCGGAGTAGTTCATTTCGGAGAACACATACAATCTCCCCGTCGATGACTGGAACTATGTCTCATTTGACTGCAAAAGGTCGTCTTGGCCTCCTCGAAAGGCAGATTCTACAGGCCAACCCTGTGCTTGAAGCCTTTGGTAACGCTCAGACCCAGCGTAATAATAATTCAAGTCGGTTTGGCAAATTCGTGCGCATTACTTTTGCACCTGATGGGAGCATTGCTGGTGCAAATATCGACTGGTATCTGCTAGAAAAGAGTCGAGTCGTCGTCAGAAGTGAGGCAGAGCGGAGCTTTCATGTATTTTATCAACTTATGGCAGGAGGTGGTTCGCTCAAAGGTATAGACTGTTTCGTTATTGGGTGTCCTTTCGATGATGCTAATGTGGCATTATGTAGAACAACTGCTTCTTGGAGGCGGCATAGAAGACTACGAATACCTCAATAAGAGCAGAAGAGAGGTGGATGGAGTAGACGATAAAGAAGAATGGGGTGTTTTGAAGGTCAAGATGACTTTTTTTTACCAGTTTCCATAAACTTATACTTAAACTGGGAATAGACCGCTTTGGATGTTGTGGGTTTTACAGCCTCCGAACAATTCGATCTTTTCCGTATTGTTGCTGCTATTCTCCACATTGGCAACATCACCATAACCTCGACGCGTGCTGATGATGCCGTGATGCCTGACCCTTCACAGGCTGAGCGTGTATGCCATCTTCTCGGGATCCCAATTGCTGAATTTACTCGTGCTGTTCTTCGCCCGCGGGCGCTCGCAGGTCGCGAATGGGTCACCCAAGCTAGAACACGGCAACAGGCACTAGATGAGCTTTCTGCGCTGTGCAAAACACTATATGAGAAGTCATTCGGGGCGCTTGTAGATCGAATAAATCGGGCCCTCGATCGTCCCTCCTCCAAATCGACCTTTATTGGGGTTCTCGATATCGCAGGATTCGAAATCTTCGAAATCAACGCGTATGAACAGTTGCTCATCAACTACACCAACGAGAAACTCCAGCAATTCTTCAATCATCACATGTTTGTTCTTGAACAGGAAGAATACGCTCGAGAGGGTATTAACTGGGACTACGTCAATTTCGGGTTGGACTTACAGCCTACGATTGACCTTATTGAAGCCAGTGGAAGCGCAATTGGCATTCTTAGTTGCCTCGATGAAGAATGCATTATGCCCAAGGCCACCGATGAAACCTTCACCCACAAGTTGAACTTTATGTGGGCAAGACCTAGTGAAGAGGAAGACTATCACCCGGGCAGGGACAAATATGAGCCTTCCAGGTTTGAACAAGGGTTTATCATCCAGCACTATGCAGCAAAAGTGGAGTATCGCACCGACGGCTGGTTGGAGAAAAACAAGGACCCACTGAATGACAATTTGACCCGTGTGCTGGCGGCATCGTCAGAGCGATACGTTGCCTCTCTGTTCGCCGAGTTTACCGATGCGCCTTCAGGCCCTGGGGGGGCTGGTAATATGTTTGCGCTTGGCAAGAAACGAGCCATGAAGAAAGGCGCCTTCCGAACTGTCGCACAGAGGCACAAAGAGCAGTTGTCCAGTCTCATGCTCCAGTTACGAGAGACTCAGCCTCACTTTGTGAGGTGCATAGTGCCCAACGCTAACAAGAAACCTGGCCGGATGGATGTTCCGTTGGTTCTCGATCAACTGCGCTGCAATGGTGTTCTGGAGGGTATTCGTATTGCTCGTCTTGGGTACCCTAATCGGCTCCCGTTCGTCGAATTTCGGCAACGCTATGAGGTACTCACGCCCGGCATCATACCTCGTGGATATATGGATGGGCGGGAGGCGTCGCGGAGGATGGTGAACGCTTTGGAACTTGATGACATGATATACAAGATCGGCACATCGAAGATCTTCTTCAAGGCTGGGGTGCTTGCTGAACTGGAGGAGCGGCGTGACTTGTTGTTATTCGATATTTTCTCCAAGCTGCAAGCGGTTGCTCGCATGTGGACTGCGCGTAGACAGATGAAGAAGATTTTGAACCGCGCTGTCGCAATTCGCACGATACAGAGGAATGCACGGGTTTACGGGGAGCTTCGGGAATGGCCATGGTGGCAGTTGTATACCAAGGCGCGTTTGCTGGTGGCCTGATTATTCGTCGTTTATAATCTTGTTCGCAGGTTCGCCCATTACTTGCAGCGACTCGGAACGACGACGAGCTGCGGAAGAAAGATGCGGAGCTTGCCCTCATTCGTGAGCGGGCTGAAAGGGACAAACTAGAACGTGAAGCACTCGAGACCCTCAAGATGTCGCTCGAAGCCGAGAAGCGGAAGGTCGAAGACGACCTAGAGGCAGAGCGCGCCCTGGCCGTCGACAAGGATGCCCTCCTAGAGAGAAGCAAACGACGCGAAGGCGACCTTGAGGAAGAGGTCGCTGCATTACAGGCTGATCTCGACGTGCTTGATTCTCAACTCGATCGCGCGATGAAACTGCAAAAGGAGAGCGAAGAGAAACATGAATCCCTCAAACAGGTGTTTGATCAGGCGGCTGAGCATTTGGTCCGTCTGGAAACGGAGCAAAAGGAATGGTCCCTGCGGGAGGTAGAGCTGAGCGACCAGCTGAGCGGCGCCTATGAAGAAATTGAAACAATGCGCAGTGATCTTGATGAATTGCAAAAAGTTAGCGAGGAGCTGAAGAATCTCGCTCTCCAGCGTGAGGAGGACCTAATTCGGGCAAAGGAGAGAATGGACCATATGAATAAGGATATGGATGCGAAGCTCCATGGCGAGCTGCGAGATAAGTAAGCTCATTTCAACACGGCTCATCACTACCCACTTGACACCATATTTTGAAGGGAACTGTACAGGGACAAGTCTGAGAAGCTGGAAGCTGAAGTTCGACAAGGGAAATCACAGGTCGCTGAGTTGACTCGCACGATCGGCGACTACTCTCAAAGACTCCAGCAGAAGGAAACTCAAATGTCTAGTCTCCTCATCCAGATCGAAACATCCAACCAAGAACGCGATAAATCCTCGAAAGAGATCATTGAGATGCAGAGTGACCTCGATACGCTTGATGCACAGTTGGAAGCCGAGAAGCGGGACCACATGCAGGAAACCACTGCGCGGTCTCACCTTCAAGAAGAACTTGATGTTTTGCGTGCCCACCTGCAGGAGAAAACCAGCGAGGAGACCAGACGAAACGAGGTGCATAAGAGCAAAGAGAAAGAGCTCGCAGACTTGCGCCGACAAGTCGATAGCATGCATGAGGAGCATAACGAGATTCGTCGGTCAGCGTTGGAGGCCCAAGGCAAACTCAAGTTGGAGCTGGAGTATTCAACAAGGGAGTACAATTCGCTCAAAGCCAGCCACAACTCGCTCCTCGATCGAGAACGTGCTACGCAATCCCAATTCGTCACAGCTCAGAATGGATTGGCTGATTTGGAAAAATCCAAGCGGACGTTGGGATCTGAGCTCGAGGTGCTACGAGTCCGCCAAGTTGACTATGAGGGTCGATTAGATGAGGCAAAGCGGTTCAAAGAGGTATGCTTCATGTTATGGCCAAGGATGCAGCTTCATGAACGTATTCAAGGGTTTGGAACGTCAACTAGCTGCAGCTCAAGCAAAATATCAGGATTTCGAAGACGTTGTTCTTGAAAATCAGCGCGAGAAGGAGACACATTTCCGACAATTGGAGACTACTCGCAAGCATCTCGAAACAGAGTCTACAAAACGTTCCCAGCTTGAAAAAGCTCTCTCGAGTCAAAAATCGGAATCGACCAGATTGAAAGATCTGAATGCGAAACTTGACCGCGAACTCAACAAGGCTTTGACTGATCTGAAAAACAAAGAGTGGGAAGTCAAACAGCTCGAATCCAAGCAGGACAAGACGATTGTGGAGCATGTTCATGTTCTTGAAGAGGCGAAACGTGTCACCGATCGCCAACTGCAAGCGGCCCAGCTTGAATTGCAGAAGAACGAGGCATATATCAAATCATTGGAAAAGGCAAAGGGTCGCATGACAGGCGAGGTAGAGGATCTCACGCGAGAGATGGAACAAGAGCGAGTGGAGATTCGAAACAAGGAGAAGCAAGCGCGTGCTCAAATCGACAAGGCGTCTCGTGCGATTGCAGACTTGGAAAGGGAACGACATGCCCGGCAGGAAACGGAGTCGACTATCCAGCGAATGCATTCGGACTTGCAAAAAGCTGAGAATCACATTGCTGATCTATCCGCTCAACTGGCCAATCTACACCGGTCGAGGGATAATTTGGGTAAGTACACGAAGTATGGGCGTTCGGAGTCGAAACTGATTTTAGCACAGCTCGCCGGACGACTGCTGAAAATGAGAAATTGCACAACGATGCCTCGGCAGAGCGTCAGAAGGCCAAGAGCCAGCTGAACGCTGCAGAAAATCGCAGACGACACCTCGAGAACAAGCTTCAAGAAGACGATCTTGAGACATCTGAACTAGCTGTTCTTCGCCTGCGGTTGTCAGAACAATTAGAGGATGAGCAAAAACGGCATCGAGAGAATCTCGCAGAACGTGACTTCGCGAGTGACCAGACACGAAAGAAGTATCAAGGTACTATCCTCCATTATTGAATCTCACCTGTTTTGACCTTCGTCTAATAGCCGAGCTTGCACATCTGAGTGAAGGTCAGTGATGTCTCTTAATCGCAACGGTCCATTTCATGGGCTTACATGTATTATAGAGCTCAAGTCTCAAAGGGATGCATTAAGCCGCCTCCGAGATGATAACCGAAAACTGCGATCCGACTACGATGAACTCCAAGTTCGTTATGACGATGAACTATTCAGCAGCAGTGGATGGAAAAAGGAGAAGGAGAGAATGGAAACCAAGATCGAAGACCTCGAGCATGCCTTTGAAAAATCCACGGGCGCCCAAGTTGAACAACAATCTCAGATTGTAAATTTGCATTCCCAAGTTCGGGAGCTACACGGTGTCCTCAACGATGCAGAATCTGAACGAGAATTGTTGCAAAAGGCACGCCGCGCGTTGCAGGCCGAACTCGAATCCATCAAGCTCGATCATGTGGATACAAACAAGCTTTCCTCGGATCGGGAATTCCAAAAACTTCAGCTGGAGTCGCAAAATCTCAAACGATCCCTAGAAGAAAAGGACGACCGGGTATCAAATGCATATGATCGCATGAAGAAAGCAGAGGCTTATGCTAATGAGTCTCAAACCGAGCTTGGAAAAGTGCGCCTCGAAAATTCCAATCTTGATAGACAGAATGTTCGTACTTCCTGCCCCCGTCTTCCTCTCGTTACTGAAAGGAATCAATAAAGGCAACTCTAGAGAAACAAGTCAAAGAACTGAATGTCCGGATTGTCGACCTCGAGACTCGGTCGTATGCAAACTCCCCCAGACCAGGAACATTTTCCCGGCGTACAGAAAGTCGCATCGAGGAGCTCTCTGGCCAGCTTGGCATCAAAGACAAAGGTGAAGGCTCTCGACTGCAGCGCTCTGCGGACAAGCTTGCACGTGATGCCAAATTCCAACTGGCTGAGAGCGATCGCCAACGAATGAAGATGGAGGAAGAAAGAAAAGCGTACGAATCCCAAATCGAGGGTTTGAGGAAGACCCTAGACGAAATGGTGAGTCCCTTGTAGTATACCATCAAATTCTAGTCCCTCACTATATATACAGCAAACGGAGGAGACAAGTTTGCAAGCAGCTAAGCGGCGAGCGGAACGTGATGCTGTGGATTACAAGCAGAAAGCTCTTAGGTTTGTCTATTATCTGTCTATTGCCAGTGTATCGGCTAACGTTCATGTTAGTCTCGAGCGGGAACTCGAAAGACTTCATAATCGGCTCGATAGGCCTACCTCTGGTGTCCCAGACCGAGCGAGTGCGCTGAGCAATTCGTCGCGCAAGTAGCACTGCCTGGCGCTTCTGTACTTATTTATAACCAGTGTTGTTCAATTTATACCTCCATTTGTACTTGTCACCCATCAATCCTACAGTAGGACAGACAATTTTATGTATTTATGTACGACGCTATTTGGTTCAAACTTGAGAAATAAATACCTTTTGAACCAAAATTTGATTCAGGAATCAGCAAGTAATCACCATGTCCATGTCAGTCCCCATAGTAAGGTGGATACACTCATGCCCACACCCAAGGCATATTCTCTCTGCTGAAAAGTACCTTGTCCGGGTGTTTTCTTCATGCCAGCTCAGACAATACCCTCGGCTTGCGCGCGATCCCCCGAAAGTACTTGAAATCCCTGAATTCATTGCTAAAGTCAATGTGCAGCGCCCATCGGGGTCACAATCGTCAAAACCATCAAAACCGCCAGATGTATCCACCAAGCCCAAGAAGAAAAATGCATCCAAAAAGGGAAAAAAGGCGCCTGAACCGGTCCTGATGGATTTCTCCCAATTTGACATAACCGAGGTCTGAATATATTATTTGCAGTTGGGCGTATTCTTCTGACAATGTGTGGGATTCATAGACCAGCCGTCCTCCTGATAGTGTTATCCTCGCCAGGAAACGCACTCTTGCAAAAGTTGATGAAGTTATAAGGAAGAAGTATGGTTCTGGCTACCGGGTTCAAGTTTTTGGGAGCGTGAGGTAAATTAGCTGATACCTGCCATTCCTTCCACCCCTCTAACACTCAGTATCCAGGTATGGTGTATCCAAGCCCAATAGTGACCTGGATCTGGTCATACTCGTACGTTTTGTGATACCCCGTAATTTATAATGCACACACAGATTTCCAGGATTCCCGCATGGTAAATGGTTACTGTCCCAGACACGCCAAAGCCAACAAAAGTATGTCGATCATTTCGTGGTCTTCTCTCACTCCTTACCTTTTAATATGGCAGAGATCTACAATATGCGGTTAGTCCTCAAATTGGGGGACATGTTTGACAACCATTTAACAGTATTCTTAGCCCGCTTGCAGATGTTTTAAGAAATGCCAAGTTTAAAGATGTGAAAAGCATACCCAAAGCTAAAGTCCCGATAGGTGGGTCGCTTGACATGCGTCCTCATTGTATCTCATCCGTCCCAGTCAAGTTTGTCGACCCAGCAACCCGGTTGGCTTGCGACATCAACGTCAACAATAGATTGGGCCTCGTAAATTCCGATCTCATTAAAACATATTGCCAGATCTCTCCCCTCCTCCGTCCAATGTTGCATACCATCAAAAAATGGGCTGGACCGTTAGGTCTAAACAGTCCAGGTCATGTCACCAAGGTCCCAGTGTCATTTAGCAGTTATGCATTAGCATTGATGACAATCGGTTTTCTCCAAGTAAGTACGCGTATTCGGTAGCTTGCTATTCGCATTGAACCGAACCCAGAATCGGGGCCTGCTCCCCAATCTCCAAGAAAATTTCGAACCTTTAGAACCATCTGCTATCCAGGAAACATTCTGGCCCACACCTCAGCAACGATGCGATCTGCGATATCATTCTGGCGAAAATCTTGTATATGACTTTACTGGTGACCCGAGATCGATACTTCTGCAGTGGTTTCAGTAAGTAATGGGATCTCGACGCCTATTGTTCTAATATTTCTGTAGGTTTTGGGGATCAGAATTTAAATACGATACAGATGTGATGTCCATTCGATATGGAGGGATCAGTCCACTAAAGTCTGACATGACTATGCAACCACCTGTGGTGTCAAGTTCCCTTACTGGTGATCTGCCCGAACCCTCAGCTCTACAACACGAAGTTACTCTGGAGTTGAACTCGGTCCAACAAGATACAATGGAGAAAACTCAAGTCAAAGGGAAAAAGAAGCGGCCCAAGGTGTCCCCCAACTCCTGGTCTAATCATGCAATATGTATCGCGGACCCATTCATTCGCACAAAAGTGTGTGCCCAAATTCAAACAGTTTTCCCAACTGACAATCTTTTCATAGAATGTCACCAAAAACATTGGTAGAAACACCCTAGCAATGTTTATTGTTGAATGCCAACATGCAGCTGATCTACCATGCTGGGAGGATATTGATCCCTCGTTTTCTCCAACAGAAGTGGAAATCAGACAGGATCCTGTCCACCGACGATGAAGCTTCCTGGGTTATCAAACAAAAGCTAGTGGGTGACTAACTCTAGACAATTCTCACTTTTTTAGTATCCCCACATATTTTGATGTCTAGAGTCTGAACTAACTAAGGGGGCCAGAATGGTATTGGAGATCAGAAGAATATCAGTAATTTTAATCACAAATTAATAGTAAAAGCTGGCTTTATAGGTATTGTCTATATAGCAAAGTCAGAGGCAAGGTTGTAAACAGACTGTATGGCTATATTGTTGATTACTAATTAGTATCTTCAAATTAATCATAGCTATTGGTGTGAAATCCATACCAAGAAAGAATAGGTCACCTGGCTGAGAAGAATGATATAATCTAGACCAA
>JASFDG010000646.1:0-11238 GCA_036937095.1 Phaeolepiota aurea
ATTCCCCACCGAGCAAAATCTGAAACGAAGAAGGCGATGTGGCTGACACCTTGAACCCTCCCTTCTCCATGGCACTGTCCATACGGCGCAGTTCTACCATATCTACGAGTTGGTCCTGAAGGTCAACGGAAACGGATGTGATCGGCGTAGTACTACTATATTCAGCCCCACTCCCCATCTCCGCTGCCCCGTCCGCGAAGCACGCCAACCGCCGCCCCACCATCATCTTCCACAGGTGAGAAACCGGGAACAAAATAGGCCCTTCATACCGGAACACGCTCAACCGCGGGAACAGAACAACAACGCTGCACATATCCGCCCCATATCCAGTGCATCCTCCGCGGGGCAGGTGCAGCGCGTTCAAGAACTGCTCCGAAAGACCGACGCTGTCCTTCTGCGCCGATAGGCGGAACTCGCGCAGGCCCGCCATGGCCTTCGTCCCCTGTATCAGCTCCGCCTCCGTCTCCAGGCTTAGTTTTATGTTGGCTAGCGTCAGGCTCTGCAGCATCCACGTCGACGAGCGATACTGCGCATGCGAGAGCCCGACGAGTGGGCTCCTGACGTGCCCACCGAGCGGGCGTAGCACGATCTCTGTGACAGCGGGGAGCGACAGATACCCGAGCACGGTGTCCGTCACGTTGCTGTCCAGAATCTCCAGCTTCTGGAGACGCGGGAAGATCATGGGGCGGGATGGGAAGATGAAGCGCTCCTTGATGCAGGAGGTGTTGGTAAAGCGGCAATGTGTGAGGTTCGGGGTGTTGAGCAGGGCCGTGTAGCACTCTGTTACCGACAGCCCGTCGCCGTGCAATTCCTCGAGCTGGTCGAATGGCAGCGATACGTCGGACAAGAAGTACGTGGATAGTGAGACTTTTCGCAGCTCTGGTGCGCTTCGGAAGAAGTGGAAATTGTTTCGGTGGGTGACTGGCTGCTCCGTTTTAGGTGGACGTATGGCCAAGGAGGTGAGGCGAGTGAGGTGATCGCGGATGTGCTCAAGACCGTCTAAGCATGCATCGGGGAGAAAGAGGTCGACGCATTGCCATTGATCTGAGCGAGCAACAAGTGCAGACATGATCTTGTCCAACGAATGCCTGCCCCAGTAATTCTCATCCTGGGGTCTGACCGTAAGGCAAATATTGAGAGCGTGTTTGTTTGCTCGAATGAGCCACTCTTCGAGAAGCGTCGCTTGCATGTCATACCGCTCGCGTGAGAGACATAGGGATAGTGATGTCCAAACTTTGGGGGTCGTCCATGCTACGCCCCTCCATAGGCGGCAGACTCGTCCAAGTAGCAGGGTATTGAAGATGGAAGGCCTGTCTTCGGCTTCATCTACCTTACATACCGCGAGAAATATCTCGGATAGGAGCTCAGGAGGAATTGACGCAATGGGTTGTAGTACGTTGCTCTTCGCTGTACAGTTCCATTCTCTTTGTGCCTGGGAAATCGAAATCGTGTGGGCATATTCAGAAGTCGCCTCGCCCGATATGGAGCAAGGCGAAAGTTGTTCGCATTGCTGTGTTATAACAACAGTCATTGCCTATGAAAAACTCTGCGATGAGGTTAAGAAAAATGGTTCCAATTGATATGATTGCCTGACAGAACTCTCACCTAGGTGGTGGTCAGGAGTAAGCGAAGTTGTGGGGGAATTGTGGGGGAAACCGTGCGCTTATCAATGTCTTGGGCCCCGGTTCTCCTGTCGTTGGATTGTCATTTCTATTATAGGAGGATATATATAGCTGTGTAATGGCAATGTGACTAACCTCGAGGCAGGGAAGGGTCATTGAATCGAACTGGGAACATCAACATTGGGATAGCTTGACAAGCTGTAAGTGTCAGCGAAGTAAGAAGAAAATCCCACTGTTTCTATTATTTACAACCCATGAATGGACCAAGAATAGACTGCATCGGAAAGCCACCAAAAATAACGATAATGGCTGTCAGGTGCACGCACATAGGCGAGGGAGGGAGAATGGTGAGGCTGGGCTTGGGTCGATGACGTATGACAGCGCTTAGGTATGCCCGAGTAATTATTTATGTGCATTATCTATTATAATGTGTGACCACCGCAAGATTTAGCGGGCATAAATGTACTCACGGCACTGCAACCTTCCCTTGCCCGTTCCCCTCCAATGGTTACAAGAATGCATAGATCGTGAAGCCACCGTGCTCGATCAAGCTCTTGCTTATCACTTGGATCTATAGATCCCCTGAACGGCTCGTGATGATAATATAAGGACCCGGGCAGGCACACATTTTTAACCATCAAGCAGTACGAGCTGCATGGAGCTCGAGCATGTCAATGCCTGATTTGGGCTAGTATACAAGCTGACCAGGAATCCAAATTTTCATAACAGAATGCATAGAGTGTCGGTATCAGTGGTGAGGAGCTTGTTATTAGGATAATGCTGCGCAACGTTTTGATTGATGATCGGGAGCAAATGAAGGCGACGGAGTCACGTGGTGGGAGCCGAGTTTCGCCTGACGTCATGTTGGGTTTCGATGAGAATCTGACCACTTTCTCCTTACCACCCTAACATTTGGTTTGCACTGCTTCAATCTGGTTGGTCTCTTTTCTCCTCGTTTGAAATCTATATAAACTCATCTGCTCCTTTCCCAGAGTACTGTCCCCCTTTTTACGACTTTACACCAGCTCAGCTATCGACCACGAAACAAACACAATAGCGTCTAGCATCTAAACAAACTCTCAACAAACTTACCAACAAACAACACTATGGGCTCAGAGACATATGTCAGGAGGGGTCACCCTAGTGCGTAATATCTTGATCATCTCCTGCCCAGCGCTGACAGCCGCCAACCAGTCATTTTTGGTTTCATTATTATCTTCGCCATTATCGAAGTCAGTTGTGCACTTCAATTACACCAAGCTTTCACTGATCGTCACCTTTCTCGCAGCTTGCCATCGCTGCATGGCTTACGTCACGTTTCAACTCCCATCACAACTACCGAAGCCATTCAGAGCGGGACCGAGTCCGCTACACACTTTTCTGCTCTTGCTGGACTGTTTTCTTCGGCCTGGCTTACATGATCCTCTTCCTTTATGCAGCAACCGGCTCTGTCCTCACAAGCGTAGCTTCACACTTTTTGTTGTAAGTTCACTATCTGCTTCACCATCCTGCCTGCAGGGTGGATCCGAGTTGACAAGGATGCTAACCCATTTCATTCCAGCCTATCCGTTACGTGGATCCTCTGGATTGCTGCTGCGGCATCGGTGACCGAGATGTTAGGTGGTGGACTGAACTGCGGGTAAGCACCGCCGCTATGCTATTCCAGTTCAAGTCTGTAATCGTGCGGTAGATCCCAAGATCTATTTGTTTATTGCGGCCAACTTAATGCTCTCGAGGGATTTGCATGGCTGATTT
This sequence comes from Phaeolepiota aurea, assembly GCA_036937095.1. Classification (NCBI taxonomy): domain Eukaryota; kingdom Fungi; phylum Basidiomycota; class Agaricomycetes; order Agaricales; family Squamanitaceae; genus Phaeolepiota; species Phaeolepiota aurea. The sequence continues at coordinate 3,378 of JASFDG010000646.1, forward strand.
GGTACGTCCATGTTGTTCCGGTGTCCTCGAACCCAATATCTAAACTTGTAATTGCTCTTCAAACAGGATCTTTCTCACGTTTGCCCTTGTTTTTGTTCTGATCCGTGGTATATCTGCCGCAAAACGAGGCGATGGCTATGGAGGCGGACTGATCGCTTAAGTCCGATCTTCAACGACTTGTTTACGACATGAAATGCACTCGACTCCCCTCCTAATTTGCGGCCACTCCAAAATGGCGCAAAAGTATTTAGCCCTGTTGGGCCTCTATTATGGACATTCTGATTGATGGACCCCTGTCAATATCTCTCGGGCATCGCTCGCGTTTCAATTCTGTTGTGTTTGACTATTTTTTCTGTGTACAGTAGCAGCAACCTTGTTCGTAGTATACTTTGTAATACACTTGCTTGTTTTCATGATTTGTCGTCCTCTTCAGATCCAGCTCCCATCCAAAGACCCTCTCACTCTCTTCCAGTCGCTCACAAACACGACGAACATTATCGTCACCCACATTTGCAACTGAGAATCGGATCCATCGTTCCTCCTCGGAAACACTCTCAGCCTCCTCACTCCATAATTCTTCAGCATCCGCATCCGCATCCTCCCCTTCCGCCTCCCTCCCCTCATCTCCACCCTCATCATAGAAGAACCGCGCCGGCAGCGTAACAACACCAAGCTGCACCGCAAGCCGGCGGCTCACCTTGCCCGCGCCAGCCCGCACAAACGGGTGGCGCACAAACGCAAAGTACCCGCCCTGCGCGCCAATCACCCACCTGCCCCCACACCCACGCAGGCACGACGCGAAGAGCCCATGCCGCGCGCGCACAGCCCCGGCAGCCGCGTGCACGAACGGGCGGAGTGCGGGGAGGGGCGGGGCGAGCGCGAGCTGCGCGGGGCGCGGGGCGCAGATCTGCATGCTGTCGAGCACGGGTTTGAGCGCGCGGCGGAGGAGTAGCGGCGATGCGGCGATGGCGCCAAGGCGGTGCCCTGGGAGGCAGTATGCTTTGCTGAAGGAGAAGAGGTGGACGAGGGTGGTGCGCCAGTGGTTAGGGGAGTGGAAGAGTGTGTGGGGGGCGTGGGTTGGGTCGATAAAGTCGCGGTAGGTTTCGTCGAGGATAAGGGCGATGTTCTTGGAGTGGGCGAGGTGGTAAAAGGACGAGAGGAGGGGTGGGGGGTATATCGCGCCTGTCTGGAGAAGGGATGTGAGGTTAGGGTGGATCGTATGGTGTGTATTATGTGGTACTGACGGGATTGTTTGGTGATACGAGGACTATTGCTCGCGTTTTGGGGGTGATGTGATTTCGGCAGTCTTCAATTGATGGCATAAAGCCATTCAGGTGGTTGGTGGGCAATGAGATCGTTTTGATGCCGAGCATGTTCAAGGTCATTCTGAGGAAAGGTCATACTATGATTATTAAGTTGGAAAAAGAGAAACTTACTGATGATTGAAATACCTATATGACATGTAAATAGCAGGTCAAATGTATGTATGTGTTACGCACATACCAAGGCACGGGCAGAATAATCTCATCTCCAGCATCGGCTAGACTCATAACGGCCGCCATGAAAGCCATATTACATCCAGCTGTGAGTGCAATATCATCCGATTCAATGTCCGCATTTCCTCCATACACCGTTTTCATTTCGCAAGCCAGGGCCGTGCGGAGAGCTGGTTCCCCATCCCAGTTGCAGTACCCAAAGCTATTAGGCGACGAGGCTGCCTTTCCTAATGCATCTTGCAGGATCTGAGGAGGATGGATCCCGGGAACACCCTGTGACATGTCAAGGAGGGGTCTCGTAGGGGTTGGTGAGTATTTCGCAGCCCATTGATAGGCTTTGGGGATACTGGCGAGGAGTTGTCAGTGATTTACTCTTTTGATAATTGTTCATGGAAGGTTACGGGGGAGAGATTGTGGACAATACACCACGCGACAGACGAAACCCCAAAGCTGACTGCATGGCTTGTTTCAGAGGAAGGGTGAGGGTGACGATGTGGCACTGGCACGACAGCGAGGTTTGAGCGGATATTCAGATTGCAAAAACCGGGCCGTAACTGCGAAAATACATCATCATTTTGTCCCAGTGCTGCCAATGCCCATTTCAACGACGTATTCTTCTCGACCCAGTGCACGCATCGCCTCTACGACTTGCCCGACCTTGTTGAACTCTTCCCAGTGCTGGTGAGGGTGTGTATTTGGGTCCCCGCTGAGGGGCTCAGCGAATCTCAGCTTGAGGACTAGCCATTGCATGGCCTTGACGTTCTCGACGAATTCCTCGATGTTCACTCGGTGACCTTGGGCATATATTACACCAGGGTAGCCAACTTTGGCGAAGCCCGATAGTCGTAAGGACGATGACCATTGTTGCAGAGACCGACGTTTGTGTGGAGAGATCAGATGGTGTGATGTGAAGAGGGCGTGGTATAACTCATGTTGTTGGTTATTGGAGTCAACTATTTGCTCTGCCGGTTTTTTGTTGAGCTCTTCATGTAGTTTCGGGAGTAGGTACAAGGAGAGAAGTTGGTAGACTTGGAACCTGATGTTCCTCAAGTCAGGGAAATGATACAGTCTCCACAACAAACACCTCACTCTGTATCTGCGATTTCCGCCAATTTCGATTCAACTAGCTGATGCCAGCTCTCTTGTTCAAGCCTAGTGATATTACCCTTGACGAGTATGCGAGGGGGTCGTGATAACTCAAGGTCAAAGTATATATCTGCATCATGAATCCTGACTTGGAAATGAGCAGGATGCAAGGGTCCTTCTTTTGTGGATGTGGGGTCTTGGAGTAACTGTGTCCATATGTTTTCGTCCTGGAGGAAGTGAATGGTCTCGTCTGGTAAAAGGGAGCAGCTGATGAGCTCGAGCTCGTCCCGTTGGCTCATTGGCTGTCGTAGGTTAGGGTTTGTGAGAAACCTTGTGATCGCGGTCACGACTTGTCCTCTTTTGATCACTGACCCCATACAGTACTTATCTTATTTCCGATGCTTAGACAGTCTGTTTCTTCTTCCCGTCCTTATCAGATCTTGTATCGCAAAATGTCTTCAGCAGTCGTTATCCCTCTCGACATCAAAAATCCTCCCCAGAATGTCGCTGGCGTCGACCCCGCCCAGCTCTGGTCTACAACTCCGGCCACGGAAAAGCCTCCCAAGGCCGGCACCACGCGCATTTTCTACAATACCCCACCTGCCAAAGTTACGACTCTAACTTCCCTCGGTGATGCTTTTTCTGCAAAAAAAGGGGATGCTAGACGCGAACTTGTGAGGAAAGCCGTTGGAGGTGCGGTCAAGGACCTCAAAGCCCTTGAAGGCGTTACAGATGTCGCAGTCGATGCTTCTCTTGACCCTCATGCAGCAGGTACGAATCATCCCATTTCAATTCGGTCCTCTCGTGCTTACAGAATCATACTCTAGCTGTCGCTGCACACCTTGCCTTGTACAAATTCACCCTCAAAACTTCTCCGCCTTCGCCTTTCAATCCCAACCTCACCGGGCCCATTCCTGAGAAGATTTCTTTCACTCCAGTTGAAAAGTCCAAGGAATGGGATCGTGGCGTTATCTACGCACAATCCCAGAATCTCGCCCGCACCGTGTGTGCCCAGTTCTCTTGGACATGTTCTATTTCTGGACTGATTCTTAATACCTGGATATAGCTTATGGAGCTCCCTGCAAACATGATGACACCAACCGTATGATATCTTTACCAAGTTCTCACCGGGTCATCTGACATTCCACCAGGCATTCACGGAACGCGTCAAGAAGGAGTTTGAAGGCCTCCCAAATGTGGAGGTGATCATCCGCGATGAGGGTAAGCTCTATTTTTTCCCTGGGCAAGAATTCAGCATTTAGTATACCTGAAAGCTTGGGCTGCGGAAAAGAACATGAACACTTTCCTCTCGGTAACCCATGGAACATCGGAACCTGCCAAGTTCCTCGAGATGTAGGTCACATCTTGCAACGTCCCCTAGTTTGATTATTTATTAACCTCGCGTAGCCATTACAAAGGTGCCACAAACAAGAATGAACAACCTCTTGCCTTTGTGGGCAAGGGTATCACATTTGACTCGGGAGGAATCAGCTTGAAGCCCGGTGCAGGTATGAAGCTCATGCGGGGTGACATGGGTGGCGCTGCGACCGTCGTTTCGTCTGCATTGGCTATTGCAAAACTCCAGCTACCGTAATTATCACTTAAGAAACTGAAGTTTCCCATGCTAACATTTACCTACAGTGTAAATCTGGTTGTTGCCACCCCGCTCACCGAAAATATGCCAGGGCCCAGCGCAACCAAGCCGGGAGACATGCACGTTTCCTCCAATCAAGTTGGGACATCGTGCTAATGAACCGTTCACAGCGTTTATGCAATGAATGGCAAGACTGTCGAAGTTGATAACACTGACGCTGAAGGACGCTTGGTTCTCTCTGGTACCCGTTTCCGAGCTGAAATAAAATGTTTGCGCAACTCAACATGCGATCCCAGACGCCATCTACTATGTGTCGACGGAATACAAACCGCACACTCTCATTGATGTGGCCACTTTGACGGGGTCCGTACTTTCACCCTGTCCTGTATCATTTAGAAAGACGCCTAATGATTTTGTACAGTGCCATGATGATCGCCGTTGGCGAAGTATATTCTGGGGTGTTTTCGGTCAGCAGTTCACCTCTTATTCCAAGTTCATTGCTGAAACATGGGTAACCCACCTATTTTTAACAGACCTCGGATGAACTCTGGCGACAGTTGCATGTCGCTGGTGAGGTTGAATATGACCGCTTCTGGCGCTTCCCGCTAGACGAAGAATTCGGACCGCAGATCCACTCGTCCAATGCTGATCTCCAAAATGTATGTGATATACCCGGGTTTTACATGTTAATATCCGGATCGCTGATGACTTGATTGGCTTCTCTTCCCATTTTTCCATGCTTTACACTTCCTGTCTATCAGACTGGAGGCCGACCTGGAGGCAGCTGTACAGCTGCACTATTCTTGAAGCCGTTTGCCGACGGCATCGAGGCGAAGGACGGCGAAGAGCCTGCGATGAAGTGGGCACATATTGATATTGCGGGAAGTATGGAGGTACGTCCTCTCTGAATTTTCTCCCCACTACTAGTGCCCGCCCAACGATCACTCACTCGCAACAATTCAGGCTACCAGGCCCTCTCCCTACCAGGAGAAGGGTATGACTGGCCGCCCGGTTCGGTGAGTTGCAGATTTGTCAATAAATTTTGGATGTGCTGTTGATGCGTTATATTGTAGCGCTCTGGTCGAATATGTCCGCAGGCTCACCAATGCACAGTAGGAACATTGGTAGGCTATTTGGCAGCTGACTGGGCATGGTTTTGGGGTTAAATGCATAAGGTGCATAGGATGGAGAACTATGAATTATAACACCAAAAATCTTATTAGGTAGAGGAGGTTCAGCTGATGAGTCTACTGTAAGAAAGAATGATCATAGTATTTTTTGTATTGAAAAGCCTCAAGTCAGTATAGCAATAACTGTTATCCTTGTACTAGAAATAAGATCAAATAATAAGCCCCAAATACTTACAAAAATTTGAATACTTATTTTAAATATGTAAGGTATATATGAACCAAGAAGATATTCATGTTAATATTTTAAAAAATGTAAATAATGACAATAGTATGAAATGGAAGCTATATATTTGAAAAAGAAACCAAGGTGATAGTAATGAAAGCATAGTTAGGGCATTAACATCTCTGCAAAAACTTATAATTTGTACTAAAATATCTAGCCATTTTTATTAGGCCTTTTTGTTTAGAATAATAAGCCCTCAAAATTCATTGCCAGCCAATCAAAGTTTTGGATATTAACTGCTAACACTTTGTGACATATCATGCAAGTTGTGACAAGAAGTGTTACCACATCTCTCAACATAAAGCAAGAAGCAACATGTGTGGCCACAAATACTAGAGTGAGGGTTACAGCAAGTGGGAGACCTGAATAGGTTAAGAACTATGATAAAGGAGGATATATATGTGCAGGATAATGTGTAATGACAGAAGGGGATTGAGGAATATTGGAGGATATTGAGCAATGTTGAGTAGCACAGCGAGTGCAGCTGAGGTGAGCAAATGAGGGAAATGGGGGTTGTTAACAGTTGAGGCAATATAATATGGTATTTGCATTCAATGCCCAAATACAGCAGTATGTCCTATATCACCTGGCAATCTGGTTTTCCACAGGATATACTGGGGAGAGGAGAGCTTACTCACAAACAGTATCCAGCTTGGTTCTAAGGTACATTATTTGTTGTAGGATATGCTGAGAATTGCCAAAAGTAAGAGGCATTCCCAAGTTAAACCAAAACAAGTACCTGACAATATAGCAATAACCAAATGGCCTTGGCAGCAATTGGGGAGACATGATAACTGACTATCCCAGACAAATGCAAAAAAAAAAATGAAAATGAAAATAGTACTTAAGGGTCTGGTCTTTTGGTATTTTGGATGAAAAGACTGCAAAAGACCAATTGAACAGGACTGGTTATGACTGGTTATGGACCAAACCAACACTGCCACCTTCCCCCCCATCAAAACACACCAAAAACTAACCAAATTGGCCAAGAATTGAGTAAGATATTAGCAAAACCAATTATTAAAGAGTTTGAACTTGGTTTTGATGATATCTCACTCAATTCTTGGCTGATTTGGTTAGTTTTTGGTGTGTTTTGAAGGGGAATGGTAGGGAAATGTGTTCCAATAACCGGTTAGGACCAGTTATAACCAGTTCAGACCACAGTCTTTATGTAAACTGGTTTTAACTGGTTATAACTGGTTTTTTGTAGTTTTTTGCAGTTCCAGTCTGGTCTTTTGGCAATTTTCTTTTATAGTAGACTGGTCCGGGTCTCAGTCCATCCGAAAAAGGCAAGAAAACCGGACCAGACTGGACCTTTGAGCACTAAATGAAAATGAAGTTCCAATACCCAAATTGGGCTGTCAGTAATAGTCAGGATTAGAAGGTGGTTTATATCAGTATTATGTCAGCATATCCTGGTCAAATCTAAAGGTTAGTCATTCATTCATTTTCACCTTCTGCTTCCTATGGTCTGCCCAACCAGTATCAATGTTCAAGATACAGATGCACTATCACTAGCTTTTAGACTATTTTTTAACCTCCATTTTTATTCTAAAGGCAATAAATTCCTAAGTTTGAGCCTATTTGCACTCTAAACCTAAGTAAAACTTAAGACTTAGCAGTTTGGTTTAAACCGAGTTTGAAACCATTTGTAAACTGCTACCTTTATCCCAAACTGGAAACCAAACCACTTGGTTTTTTCCAGAATTTTCCAAACTAAAACTACAAACCGTGGTTTCAGTTTGGTTTAAACCAAGTTTGAATTGGTTTGAAACCAAACTTCCCCAACACTAGTAGTGCCCAGAGAGCTGAGTGAAAAGCTACCCCATACCCCTATGATAGGATACTATATTATGATTACTGCCATGAAAATCCTATTTGGATTTACAAAGGTCACAATAGCATACCATGGCCTTTCTACTATATTTAACTGCTATTGAATGGTATTTACCATTGTAGTTAGACTAAGGTATATAGTGGTATTTCAACTTGTTTGACTACTGCTGACCACTTGAGGGATAGTCTTTACTGGCTTGGTGTATATGAAACAGCCTCACTACATGTGCTTCCTTCATTTTTTGAAATTGACTATAGTAAAGGTAATTTGGGTTTTCATGAGGATGCCATTGTATATCAGGCTCATGCCCTGATGATGTCTTAAAAACACTGTAGTTGCCTAGCCACCTTTGTATGCTGTCTGTATGTATGGTTGGGGTATGGACATTCTAGATGAGGGCTGTAAGAGCAACCTCAGGGGAGTACCTGCTCAGAC